>VZSC01008501.1:30352-57682 GCA_013398225.1 Steatornis caripensis | reverse complement strand
AGGCAGAGCTTCAGACGTTGCGATGGATTGGAAAGCCTCCGGCAACAGTAATGCACTGTGCTGCTGTGTGTACCGGGCTGGTGCCTGGTTCCTTGCCTGTGCGGGAAAATCAGCTCTTTTAACTGGGAACGTGAGCTGAAATGAAACTGAAACACAATCAGTGGTTAAATCCCATTTGAAATGAGCCCGTTTTTCTGCCAGAGAGCATGTGCTGGGNGTACCGGGCTGGTGCCTGGTTCCTTGCCTGTGCGGGAAAATCAGCTCTTTTAACTGGGAACGTGAGCTGAAATGAAACTGAAACACAATCAGTGGTTAAATCCCATTTGAAATGAGCCCGTTTTTCTGCCAGAGAGCATGTGCTGGGACCAGGGAGCCCTTCTCTCTAAGCCAGAGCTCTCGGAGTCCTTTTTGGGGTGCACAGACACATCCCCCTTACCCACCATCTGTTTCCCTCAAGCTTTGTTTCATTTATCTCTGGTTTGGTCAGTCTGATGGCTGCCAAGAGGGTTTGACGCATGTGGAGGTTTTGGGTCTATCGAGGCTTGTTCCGACGCAGCTTGCCGAGAGCTCTCCCGCTGTGTTATATGCTCAGCCTTCCTCAGCGCTGAGGTTTTGGCGTGGGGCCTCCGTTTGCTGCTGTACCTGGGTTTGCTTCTGAGCTGGAGGAGCCGCTTCCCCAGGGCGCTGCACTTTGCTGGGGATTGGGATCGGGGTCATGGGAGTAGTTTTGCGTGGGATTTGTTTTGCAGCCTCTTTCTGCAGACCGGAGTGGTCTGCATGTGGTAGTTTTGAAAGTGGTGGCTTGCCTTTCCTAGGGGAGGTAACGCTCATCGGACGTAGCAACAACAAAACTAAACAGATGGTTCCAGCTCTTAGCAGTATGTAGGTAATGATGTTACTTTTTATTTTGACTTTGTTGTTATTTCTCAGTTGAGAGATACCCTCAAACTTCTTCTTCGAGAGGAGAAGCCTGCCTGGGGCCTGTCCCAAGGGAGAAGAGTTGCACCTCTGTGTATTCTGTTTCAACACATATCAAGTTGCCGGCCTGAGAGGCTTTCTTTTTGGTTGTCTGTGTTTGTAGGTGCCTTCTTTCTTTCAGTCTCTGATTTAGAGCAATACTAATCTTCCTTCCCTCGTCATTTGTATCGCTTATCTTCTAGGTGGAGTGTTTGCTCAGCAGCATGTTTGATACAGCTGATCTCGTGCACTGTAAATCCCGTGAAGGTCGACTGTCCTAGGCTTGCGCAATAGAGTTTTGCTTTCGCCAATATTTATTTTCCTGGGGGAAAGAAATATCGCGCTGTCTCTTGAAAGGGTGCGGATCTGATCGCACTGCGGAGGACCGGCACGGCATTCATGGGAGGGACGGCGATGAGGAATGAGATTTGCCTAAGCCTTGGAAATGGTGTTGGCTAGGAATAAAGTGCATGGGACTGTTCTGATAGCAGAATGTAAGCTCTGTGTTGGGCACATCTGCCTGAGACCTAGCAAGAAACCGAATCTGGTGACTTTTGCTGAGGCTGCTAACTGCTGTCAGCTCCACCCCTCCTTGGAGGAGTCTGTCCTGGCAGCAGAGACATAGGTATACATGGCTCACAACTTATCTGCTCAGGGGCAAAGTCTTGTATCTGAACTTAAGCCCACATTCACAGCAGCATATTCTCTAGAGCTCAGCTTTCTTCCATTTCATGGCTCAGACAGCGCTGACTGGAAAGCTGAGTCGTTGTTCCTTTTCCAACCTGACCAGTTATTCATTGCAAAATGAAATTGTGGAATTGTTCTCTGTGGCAGAACGTGCTTGGACATGGTACTGCTTGTGAGTGACAGCTTTATGGTAAGGACCCTCAAAGCATTTTTACTTTACAGTCAGTTGAATTGCTTAGCCTCTGCCAGTCTTTCTCTGATGTTCTCTGTTGAAACTGAGGACTGCTCCAAGCGAGGGGTGCAGTCTGCATTGTTCCTTCTGGAAGCTTCGGAGGCTTTTGTTGTTTTATTCCAGAAACTTGTTGAAGTAGCCAGCTTTCTCCGAGTGGATGAGTGCCTTGTAGCAATCCAGCATAAATCTATTCAATTGCATCTCTTATTTCAACCGTACTGCCTGGATTCACATTACATTGAAAAAAAAAAAAATCTTCCAAAGTGATCGGCGGAAGTGCACTTTATTGCTGGAGCATGACTGGCACGTAGCGCTCGGTACCACCAGCGCACAGTGTGACAGAGGCAGGTGGAACTCTTGTCTCACTATTTTAATGTGAACGAGAGAAGCCGTTGTCCTGTTTAGTATCTTATTTATGAGGCGCCTACACCCAGTTTAGAAAACATCTCACTGAGGGTACTTGGGGAGAGCATGGCTGGCTGCCAGCCCAGAGCCCGGGTCGGTGCCTGTGCTTCCTGCAGCGTGGCTTGCCTGCTGGTGCTGCCTGGCAGCATCGTCAGCCGATGGGCTTCTCGTGACCTGGGCTGTTCAGGTGTAGGTTTAGGAGGCTGTAAGGAGCCTGGAGTCATCGTCTCTCGCCCCAGTCGGCATCGTTTGGGCTTGTACTCGCTTCTGCTTTCTGGCCAGACTGCACAGCGCCCTTCCTGCCTCCCGCCAGCTCAGGGCTGCAACTGCCCCAGTGCCAAAGGCTCTTCTGCCTTCTTCCCTAATGGTAGACTGAACTTCGAAAGGCTAAAATGTGCTGTTCTTGATGAAAACTTTGGAGCAAGCGCAGGGTGTCTGGGCGCAAACCAAAAAGCCTGGGCTGCCCTGAAGGTCAGTCTTGGGTAGGTGGAAGTGAGCCTCTTCAGGAGTGAGGCTTGGGGAAGCTGAGGTAAGATGTGAAACGGAGCAGCCTGCGTGCGGTTGGGCCAAAGGCCGTGCTTGGCCGGGGGAAGTACAGCTGTGATGTAGTTGCGGCGGTTGGTGGGAAGATGCACAGCAATGCAGGATTTGGTGAGCTTCTCTGGAAGCATCAGAAATTTTCTTTTTAAGATGCTTTACGTACCACTGAGGATGCTGTGTCCGCTGTACCTTACCGGTGACCTGGGGTGTTAATTTTTCCCTCTGGCTGTGCTGAAGTACAGCTCGTGTTTTGGAGTCGTGTTAACTTCCATGTGCTCTTGGGAAGGTCTGGGCCCTTGTCAGCCTCTCATTCCCTCTCCAGGGCTCTTCCAGTGTGACACGAGCGCTGTGACTCCAGGGTTTGTCACAGCCTGATACTTTTATGTCCTCTGTATGTGGGAGTTATTTCCTTTGATGCTATAGTTCAGTAATGTGCTTTGGGGGTTTTTTTTGTTTTGTTTTTTTAAAAAAAGCTGAGGTTCTTGTGACTTGGGGAACCGCTGCTGCGCTCTGGTGTGACGAGTATCTGCGTGCCTGCTGTGCTGCTGGGCAGCCATTTCCCTACAGTCCCAATGGGTTAGGCAGCGTAATGGCTGGGATCCCTGCAGGGCGATTAACTTTGTCTCCTCTTTCTGGGGTATCAGCTCTTAGTTCTGTGTATTTGAATCCTTTGTGCTTCTAGACAATGTGCCTGGTTCTTCTCAGTCATTTGCAAACACCTCTCCCACCCGCATAAGGCTGTTCATCACCTGTCTGGTATGGAGAGGAGATCTTCTGCTTCTAGAAAGTGCCAGCACTTAATATTTGTCTGTCAGGGGAGCTACGGGCTTGCATTTCTCATATCCACACCCTTCACAAGCAGCCGACAAGAGGCAACTACTCCAGGAAGCGAAAGCTCCCAGTGCTCGGTGTTTCTGCACACCTTCTCCAGCGACCTGATGATATCCCAAGGCCACGGTTGTGTATGCAAACCCAGCAAGTAGCTGTGGGTATAGAGAGAGGCAGTCTAGGCAAAGAGAAATCTCATCTTGCTTGCAGCAAGGCAGCTCCTCTGTCTGCGGACCTGGTTTCCACAGGGTGCCAGGGCTCTGCATGCTGCCACTTTCCCTTTTGCAGGAAGAGGGAATAACAGCGCGTCCAGGGAGAGGGACAGAGCTGAGGTCAGCGGTGGTTCTTCGCAAAGAAGTTGTAGCCTAACTGAGCTGACAGTCTGTTAAGCAAGTGATTGTGAATTTTGGTGCTGGTGCCAGCCCTGACACCACTAGGCTCGGACTCATACTAGAGCTTGTGCAGTACAGTGCCTTTATAAAGTAATTTTATTACTAGATTTAGGGAGTTTAATCACCCCCGGGATAACCTGGTGCTGTGTTTCCTTTCCGTTCCTGCTCCAGCTCCCACACTGCTGCCCTGCTCAGGGCCTTGTTGTTTCTAACTCAGGCAAAAAGTATATCGGGGTCGGAATGTCTGTGATTGGTGTATGCTGGGCTTTTGTGTTTGGATTTAGCTGCCTGTGGGAGAGAAAGTACCTTGATTTCAAAGGAGAAGTGCTTGTTTAAGCTGTGAAGTCCCTATTTTCTGGGGGGTTTTGAACCTGTAGTACGTCACCATAGTGGCACTTGTAAGCAAAGGGCACGTAACAGCAAGAATACACAATCTTTTTGTTGCAAGTCCTGCGGTAAGGGAAGGGGCTGTGGTGGGAGGCTCCCAGATATTGGAGGTAAGTGTAGAAATCCCCGAGGGGGCCAAAGAGCAAGTCCCAGACTTCCCCTGTAGCTTTGCCAGATTGTACCATCTTACAGGGCAGTGTCAAGTCCTCCTCTGCCTGGAGCGGAAACAGTACCTCAAGCAAAGCTGTCGCTGCAGCAGCTTTGCTCTGATCCTCCTGCTGATGTTGGCCCGATGGCTGCAACAGCTTCGTTTCTGGTCCTCAGCCTCGCAGTTGTGATCCTTCAAGTGGGCGTCTGCAGTGCCTGGTGAGAAAATGAGTGGGAGCTCTGGGGAGGCAGTGTCTTTCAGAGAGGTGACCTGGGCAAAATTAATCTTTGCCTTAAACATTAAGTGATGACATTGACTCTCTGTTCCTGTGTAATGTCATGATACTGTGAGTTATCAGGGTGCCAAGCCCAGAAGAGCAGATGCTTTCTTCATGTAGCGCAGCAGGCTGGTAGCGTTAAGAACCGAGTTGGAGAGGAGCTCTTCTGCTTGCTGAAGGTGAGGGATGAGACTTGGTGCAGGAAACGATAATTAATGGNACTCAGGCAAAAAGTATATCGGGGTCGGAATGTCTGTGATTGGTGTATGCTGGGCTTTTGTGTTTGGATTTAGCTGCCTGTGGGAGAGAAAGTACCTTGATTTCAAAGGAGAAGTGCTTGTTTAAGCTGTGAAGTCCCTATTTTCTGGGGGGTTTTGAACCTGTAGTACGTCACCATAGTGGCACTTGTAAGCAAAGGGCACGTAACAGCAAGAATACACAATCTTTTTGTTGCAAGTCCTGCGGTAAGGGAAGGGGCTGTGGTGGGAGGCTCCCAGATATTGGAGGTAAGTGTAGAAATCCCCGAGGGGGCCAAAGAGCAAGTCCCAGACTTCCCCTGTAGCTTTGCCAGATTGTACCATCTTACAGGGCAGTGTCAAGTCCTCCTCTGCCTGGAGCGGAAACAGTACCTCAAGCAAAGCTGTCGCTGCAGCAGCTTTGCTCTGATCCTCCTGCTGATGTTGGCCCGATGGCTGCAACAGCTTCGTTTCTGGTCCTCAGCCTCGCAGTTGTGATCCTTCAAGTGGGCGTCTGCAGTGCCTGGTGAGAAAATGAGTGGGAGCTCTGGGGAGGCAGTGTCTTTCAGAGAGGTGACCTGGGCAAAATTAATCTTTGCCTTAAACATTAAGTGATGACATTGACTCTCTGTTCCTGTGTAATGTCATGATACTGTGAGTTATCAGGGTGCCAAGCCCAGAAGAGCAGATGCTTTCTTCATGTAGCGCAGCAGGCTGGTAGCGTTAAGAACCGAGTTGGAGAGGAGCTCTTCTGCTTGCTGAAGGTGAGGGATGAGACTTGGTGCAGGAAACGATAATTAATGGAGTTGCCTCAGGCTGAGGTTTGAAGATGGACTTAGAGAGGAGCTGGGCCTGCAGGGAAGCCCCTGCAGTACTTTAAGACAAATAAATGATCAGAAGAAAGGAATGAAGGGGTGTGAAGAATTGGTAATGTCTGTCTTGTGCCTCTGGCTGACTCACACCACTGACCATTGCGGTTAGGAGAGCAGGTACCTTGTAGTATCCAAGGTGCTGTGCTCATTGTAGGGCGCCTGGAGACAGATTGCAGGCAGCTGCTGGAGGGAATGCCACGTTACCGGCAGGCAGCCAGCACGAACTGGATGCGGATCCACAGGGAGAGTGGATGCCAGGGCTGGTATGTGCCAGCAAGCTACTCATACCCCTCCCTCCTGTCCTTTGCACTTCCTTGGACTGGCACGAGATAATTTCTTACCTACTCTGTTCTTTGCTCTTTCCCCTTTCTGTAATTTTAAAAGTTGATGTAGTCTGTCAGATAGCCCTGCGCTCCGGGGAGCACCACCCCTCCTGGCATGCTAGCGGGCGGGGGGGTACCTTTCTACTGCCGGTTCTCGGCGTTTCCATTGGAAAGAGGGTAGCCAAGCAGCTTTGGAGGCTGGATAAGATGATCCTAGACAGAGCTTGTTTTGTTCAGCAGGGAGAGTAAAAATGGGGATTATTTTTTAATATAAAACTGTCGAATGCAGAGCTTCTGTGCAGATCTTCTAACCGCCTCATTAGGAAACAGTGCGCAGAGCTTTCATTGTCGTTGCTAAATGCAGCAAAAGAGGAAGCAAAAGTGTTTTCGTCCGGTAAAGTGGACTAACGGTTTTCTTTTTATAATAAAAGACAGACTTGATGAAAAGTGAAACTCCCTCCTTCCCTCCCCTACTGCATCTTTCCTTCTTCAATAGGTGTTTCTAAAGGAATTTCCAGAAATATGAGAGAAACTGTTCTGCCTGTAGGCTTGCCTCCTTTTATTGAAATACGAGAGGAAATTACTTGGAGTTCTCAGAAAAGGTTCAGTAGGTCTCGTAGCAAGAGGAAGTCACATTTTCAGCGTGTTTTACTAATGACGAAGCAGTCAAAATCGAAACTCAAGCAGCTGGTTCATCTGTTGGAGCTCCCTGGGGAGCAGGGAGCCCAGCGGGCAGGATCCCACCGCACTTGTGCTGCAGATAGCTGTGCTGCTGCTCCTGCTTCCTCCCACCCCCCAAAAAAATCTGAGAGCAAAGAGTTGGAGGAACAGAGGCTGGGCATTAGGATGCCTCCTGGAGTGCTGCGACTCCGACTTCTTACAAAGATGCAGCTTTCGGCATTGCTTGTTCTCCATTCCTGCCAGCATCCAGAGCTGTTGCGGTGCAGCCCTGGGTGCTGGCTTGCGTTGCAGAGCGCGTGCTGAAGTGAATACGCAGTGCTGGGGAAAATCTGGCTTCGGCAGCAATTGCTCGATAGATCCGCTGCTGGTTTCAGCGGCCACGGGATTCCATCTGTGCGTGTCAGTGTGCTGATGGGAGGAAGGCGACTAGCTCATATTTGAGCAAAGACGATAAAAATCCCCTTGCCGCTTGAGATTGGGCTTTGTGTTTAGATATAGTAAGTCTGATGCATTTCATTTTTGTCCTAAACCTCTTGGAGGCAGGAATTTGATGCTTAATGAGTTTTAATACAGTCAGTTATTTAAGGTAAGAAATTCCAGGCTCTGTTCCTAGCAGTTGGTGTGAATTGCAGCAGATGAGTATAAAATCCCCCGGCTCCTTTCAGTACTGACTTGTGTGGCCGTCATCGTACCCTGCCCTGGTGGGGGCTGTCAGCGGGGAAGGGACAGCGCGTGTGAATTTTGTGTAGCTCTTGCTGCTAGGTAAGCTATATATATCGAATTGCCTTCTCTTTCCTTTTATCGATTGGCTGGGGATTTCCCTTTCTAAGAGTGCATTTGAGAGGACGCTGTGGACAGCACTGTTTTTAGAAACAGTTAGGCTCGTGGTAGAGAGCAGAGACGGTAGCAATTGAGCTCCCCTGAACTTGCTGTCCTGCCCCCGTTGTTTGAGGTGAGTTTATTAATGAAAGCAGGTCAATGTGCAAGGCAATCCCTTCGTGTGATTTTCCACTGCTAAAGTGCAAAAAGTTTTTGAAGGCTCCAGATACCTAGAAATTAAAGACCAGAGGCTCCAGTTTAACCTTCTTAAACCAGAGGTTTTGGGGGCTTGGGGTGGGAAAAAGGGGCGTTGTTAAAGGCCAGGTGAGGTATTGCTTGGTATTGTGAGGGAGCAGTGAGATACCACCCGCAGGAAAAGCCTGCTGAGGTGCAGTTTCCGAGCGCCTTGCCGTACGTGCGTGGCTGGGAAGAGCAGCAGTGACTACACGAAGGCCTGAGAGGGCTGCTCTCTGCAGCGGCACAGGGAAGGAGGGCATCTAGGCTGTCATCATAACTTACCATCCGGAGAAGGTGCCCGCAAACGGGAGCTGGCAGATTTGACTGTTGGATGGCTGTGCTCGGCACGAAGCGGGAGATTTCCTATTGACCATGTAATCGAAAGTGAGCTCTTAACTTCTTAATAACAACTCTCAAGGGTTTTCCTCTCATCTTGTGGTCATTTGTCTTCCTGTAGGTTGATGGTAGAAACCCCAAGCAGATGTTTGTCGCTCGTTTTAGAGCGTTCTTCCTGTGGAAGGTGGAGTTGCGTACTTAATTTGATAATGGTGCAATTATTGGGAGTTTTGGAGAGTAACTGGGTTTCCACCAGGAGCAGGGAGGAGTGGTCAGCAGATGTGTGCTCCCAGCTGTGTTTCAAGCAGTTGGATGTTGCTGTCAGCGCTGCAGACTCTGGCACAGGATCTTCCTCTTCTCGTCAGTGTGGCTGGTTGTGGGGAGGCTGCTGGGGACGCTGGGCTTGGTTTGGGTGAGTCAAGAGAAGAAATCTCGCGGCTCTGTTGTCCTCTTAGACCTGCTCTAATTCCGGTTGTAGCTTTTTCATGTACATGTTTATGCAGGTAACTAAAAAATGGTTCATTTTCTTCCTGTGGAGAGAAAATGACCGTTGGAGAAAACAGGCTCTCCTGGAAACTTTGTACGCGAATGATGGCACGTGGGCTCTGGCCTGGGGTTTGCCTCTGGTCAGCACGTGCAGAACAAGCCTGCGGGTTTCAGCGCTGAGGAGGCACAGCCAGAGCTGGAAGTGTGGCCATCTCAGGGCTGTCAAACCCAGTAGCATTGCAGGACCATTATAGGGCGTGTGATCACCTGGAATAACAGCAGTATTTTCTTCTTTCAGGCACTGTTTCTATTGGATTTGGACGCTTGCAGGCAGGTACCAGTTTAGTGTAGCACCAGTTTGGATACTGGAGGTATCCTGCCTGGCTTCCAGCTGCCTTTACGAGGGGTATGGTCCCCTCGTCGGTCTTGCCCTCTGGCTACAGGCAGATGCCTTACAAACCTTAGGACTTCTAAACTAAAATACAGGATGAGTATGTTTATGTGCATGTATAAAAGAATAATAGAAGTTGCATTTGTAATAGCACCTGGGCTGAAGTTATGTTGCTGCTGTTCAGTTTAAATTAAAGTACCCAGATGGCGAGTAGGAGCATATTGCAGGTGGGTGCTCTGATGAGCTGTGAGCTTGGCTTGGGAAGGTTGGGGCGGGGTGGAGAGGGGCAGCGGCACCCTTCAGGACTTTTTCTTTTGATTTCTGAGCCTTCTGGTGCATTTGGGTCACATATTTCAGGCTTTTTTTCCTGTGGTTACAAAGACTGCCTTTCAAAGAAAAACCGTGGCTGGCAAAGACGCCACAAGTTGACAGGAATTAAAAAGCGAGTTCTCCTGATGTGTAAGAAGAAATGAGTGTTTGCACAGAGACCTGTTTAAACAGCACTTCTCCAGCCTGGAGACTTGGGATGTGACCTCAGTAGCGCAGGCACGATTTCCTTGAAGCTGTTGCTGCTTCCTTCCTGAGATTGAGTTAAAATCTGCTGCGCATGGCATGGTGTGAAGAGAGGTAACGGGGCTGCCAGCAGCAGAGAGAGAGGGAGCCCGGTGCCCACGCGTCTCTCCGGGGCTGCAGGCAGAGGACTGGGAGCAGGCAGGAGCCTTCATTGCAGCTGGGATGGGTCCATCTGCACTGTTTTTGGGTAAGGACCAGGCAATTGTTTGTACTTGAATAAAGGCTTAATTGTCACTTGAAATGTCCCAACTGCTTTTTTAAAGAAAAGCAAACAAAACTGGAGAACAACGGGCTGGAGTTACAGGGGGCTTTGGGAACGCTTGCCAAAGCTGTGCTTCCTGTCTCCATTAGCCCAGTGGTTATGAAGTTCAGCTTGGAGCCTTGGCTTCAAATCCCTTCTCTGCTGGCTTCAGTGAAAGGCCTGGAGGGTGGGGATGGCACTGTGGCAGTAGGGGCTCTTTACGTCCGTGGTTTCTCCATGTGCCATTGAAATGAATGAGGGGTCTGTCTCGCTCTCTGCTGGTCTCTCAGTTTCTCTCTGGCTGTGATGGGAAATGAATCAGCACAGTGATGGCAGCGCGTGTGGCATGGTGCAAGAGCCCTTGCCAGTCCCTGTTCTCTGCCAGTTCCTTGGGAAGACCAAGGCAGCGGCAGAGGCTGACCTGGCAGGGGAGCATCCCTGGTGTGCTGCTGCCACCTGGTGCCACCGGCTGCCCCCAGCCCCTTGGCTGCTTTGCCTGCAGAGCAAGGTATTTCGCTGCCACAGCCTTGGTTAGAGAAGGGAGATGGTCTTGAGTAACGGTGCTAGTGGTCCTTGCTCTGTGGTATGTGGGGCTTCCTTTGCAGTTACTGGTTTTCCCTTGAAACTCTGATTTCAGTGTCATTAATATAAAGAGTGGCCTCAGCTGGCAGGCTGCTGGAATTAATTATGCTTAAAATCATTGCAGTGATGGATAGCAGTGCTTGTTAGGGGTCTGGCAAAGCACTGGACTCTGTTCTCTTTCCTCATAATCCTGCACACCTTGATGACATCTGGGTGGTCCTGCTGGACCCTTCTTGCTATAGGTGTCCTGCGAGCTAGAGTCTGTCAGTCTGTCTGCCCGTGCACATGGTGTAAACTGTTTTCTGGCTTCTCTATTTATCCTTCTCCTGGCTGACCAAGACATGGCAGGGCGACTTTGGCAGAGGAAAGGATGGGATGGACAGAATGGTGCTGGAGAAGGGGTCCTGCAGCTTGGATGTGCCATAAGGATCTCCACCTCCCATTTTTCTTCGCTCTTCCACAAAACAAGTTGTCATTAGACTGCTTTGATATTGTCCCCAGGCTAAGGGCCTGAAGCACAGAGGTGGGTAGCAGGTCACTACATGCACATCTCTGGCCCAGCCTATCGAGTCAGGCATTTTCCAAACTCTAGTGGTATTTTCCTCCCCTGAGCTCTGGTCTTGTTTGCCCATTTCCCCCTCCAGCTCTCTCCACTCTGTCTTCTACGTTCCCGAGTCCTTCCTTCCATGGCTGCCGCTTCTGCTGTTTGTTCCGCCCTCGGCACCCTCCTCGCTTCTACACCATTCACCAGGACAAACCCCCAAACTGCCTGTGCCTCGGTGCAGCTCCCACACTGGGATCGCTCACCCCAGCTCAGCTCAAGCAGAGACTCCGGCTGCCACCAGCATCTCTGCCCTTGGGGTCTGCATTGCTCTTCCCAGGTTCTGCAATCTTCAGCTCATCTCTCCTCTCATGTATTTACTTTTCCAAATCTTCTCACGTTCATTCTCGCTTTTGGCAGCAGCGCGTCCGTTGCAGCACTCCGGGGCCAGGCCTGCCTGCAGCACTGTGGGCTCAAGGCTCGTGTCAGATCTGTTCTGGTCTTTGCTAAACAAGAGCTTTGCTTTTGTCAGGCATTAATCCCGTGGCTGCTCCCAGCACACCTCTGACTTCTTCAGTCTTCTTTCCCCTTCCTGTTTGCTGCAGGGGACCTTGTTTCTTTGGAGGGAAAAAGACAAAATAATGTGTCAGCATCCCCTCCTGCCTCTCTGCATTTCTCCTGGCACCCTCCTCCTTTCCCTGCACCAGGGACGAGTTCCCTAGTTTATCCTCTTGTTGCTGACCCCGTGCTGGCTATTCCTCCCTGTTGCTCCGTTCCCCTTCCCCTTTATTCTCAGTTTCTCACCTGCCTCTGAATCCTTCCCCATGCTATGTAGTTTCCCCCTTGTTAAAAGCAAAGCTCACCTCTGCTCCTGCTCACCTCCTGTGACTGATTTGGTTTTTTTTTCCTGCTTTCATGGTAAATCCCTCGTACGTAGCCCATTCAGACTGAAGTCCCTTGCCTCCTCAGCCTGCCTTACCTGCTGTACTAGAACTGCTCGTGCAAAAACCTTGAGCTTGGCAAGAATCTCCAAATTGTTCTCACCCCCTTCGCTGTTCAGGTTTGACTCCATGGCAGTTGTGCTCTTGAAATCCCTTCCCTGTACTCGCACTCCCCTTTTGTCCCTCGCTCTGCCACTCCTTCAGCACTTCCTTAGGGATTTGTTCTCCCAACGTGGCTCTGGTTTCCATCCTCCTGTTGCTCTGTGCTCTCTGTAATTTTATCCACGTGCGCACGCTGAACTACCCTGCAGAGCTGGCACGTGTATATACTGTTTCTCTCTTCCTCAATGCCTAGCTATCAGTTGAGCAGGGCTGGATAATCTCTCCCGATGTTCCCCGTGTAACTCCGTGGCTGATAACGGCGCTGGCTCGGAGGATGGCCTCTGGCATCTTCGCTGTACAGCTGTATAAACCTGGCGTGAGAATGTGCATGAGGACTAACAAAGCACTAGGCAAATCTGGGTATGTTTTTGAGGGCCAGAAGGTGAATTTCTTCTTTAGGGTGGTGCACTGTAGTCAGGAGCGTTTCTGGCTACAGCAGCTTTCCCTGATCTCCGCAGTGCTGCAAAGAGCTGCTTTGTGTGTCCTGGTCTGATCTCTTGGGTGCAATCGCTGTGTTTGAAACTGGGATGTTCCTGAGTTTTACGCAAGAGAAGCCTAATCACTTTTCAGAAAGGTCTTGATGTTTTGGGCGTTTTTTTTAGTATTAAGGGAAGCACTTTGAGAGCATTTTAATCATGAACTGACTATTAGACTTGGGGGGGCGGAAGGGTTTGCAAGCCGTTACCCTCTGCCAGCTGCCGCTGCGGTTAAGCCGGGGTGATTCAGCTCTCGGGCAGTACGTGGTTCTGTGCTGCGGGCTGATGTCCATGTCTTCCTCCCTGCTGGCCTGAGACCGTCCCCAAGTACATGGCACAGGTAATGCGTGTGCAGTGCTGTGGCAGGTACCCCCCTCCCCTGGGAGAACATCTCGTGCCCTCCCCACATTTTGCGGGTAGGTTGACTGTGAATGTGAGATTCGGTCTGTAATCCCGGATCGCCGATCTCCTCAGGGAGAGCAGCCGGAGGTGGGGTGTGCTGAGGGCATCGCGGGCAGCTCAGCTTGCTCAGAGGCCTGTGGGGATTCACATATTCGAACCTGGGCAAAAAAAAGGTATCAAAGTACTCTAAGCAGTAAAAAGGCCGTCTTTTTTTCATAAGCGTGATGGAGTTTATCCAGCTCCGAAACTTCACTACTAGTAATTGGATTGAGTTACATCCTTGTCAGCGGAGTTGCCCAGAGCTGACTATGCTTTGCATAAATACTTAAACACATTGAGCAAGTCTTCTCTTTTTTAATTTTGTTTTTTTGAGCTGTATATGCATTGTTTTGCTTTGGATCACGAGATGGGTTTTGTCTTTCTGCTTCAGACTTGCTGTCTGAGCCCTGGCCACCTAGAGGCAGTTGTAGCCATGGCCCCAGCACCGCCGGGAGCAAAAATGCCATCGATTCGCCACCTTTGCTGTTTACTACTTGTATATATGATTGCAGTAGGCTTTTTCCTGCTCCTTCTCCGGCAGCTCGCATAGAGGTGACTGTGGGGTCCTGTAAGGTACATGACCTGGAAAACAGCAGCCCTTCATCTTGTGGGTAATTCTGGATCTCTGAATTCATACTTCGCCGCTCGTTATACCCGTGTGCAGTTAAATGATGACGGCTTAGCTTTGCAGAGCAATCTGAATACTTCGGCAACTTGTCATTGTCATCTGGTGTTACTGCGACATTCCTAAGCTCTGGTAGCCCAATTTTTTCTTTTAATAGTTAGTCATCAGTAAAAGTTTTTTGCTGTTGGAGAGCAGCTGGTAGTGGCCTTCATTAGTAACAGCCCTCAGACCTGTAATTTTGCTTAAAATAACAAAGACTGTCCCATACAATCTGCTTTGCATGAAACTATGTGGTCTGACAATTATATTTTTAGCCTCTAATTAGTTGAGAGGCTTGACATGGCTGTTCTGTTTCATTTGGGATCAAAATAAGGCTAATAGGGTTCCTGGTTGTTTCTTCTAACATCCCCTGTTTAATACTGGGACTTGTTTCTCCCCATTAAGTACATCGGGAGTAACTCTACCATTTTAGCTGAAATTAAAACAAAATCTCTGCCTGGGGCAGGCACTGAGTGTGGAGAGCTTCATTCCAACTGCAAACAATCGGCGAAGTTTTATAAGCAATTAAAAACGAGTCTCAAAGTGGGAAGCGTGGAGCTGCCAGCGGGGCCACCCACCTCGCTCGGGGTGCGCACTGAAAACCGCGTCGCAGCAACGCTGGGGCTGGAAGCCATAATCAGCACTTGCTGTGTTTCCCACCTTTTGGAAGCTCCACGTGTGCGTCTGAAATACCACTGTGCGCCCCGACAGGCATCCATCCTCCGTCCCAAAGGACCTCTGCTCCCCGCAGCTTGCCAACGGCAGGTGATCGCAGGGAGCAACTGTGCTGTTCCCTGTTATTCTGCGTTTCTGAGCCTGGCTCGCTGTCGTTAATCAGGCCGTGCTGAAGGCAGGGCTATTAAGCTTTTCACAGGCTTTTCTGTGAGGCTGCTGTAAATATGCGCTGGTGAAGCGGCGATATGCTTTCACGGCACCTCTGTGAGATGCGGGGAGGCAGAGAGAGAGTAAATGTTTCTTCTGATTTTTTTTTTTGACAGCCTAATTGTTTGCTTGGAGAGTCGGGTTTTCCTGCGCGTGCTCCGTTTATATTGTACCTTGACTTGGCTTGCAGCTGGGTGGCAACCTGGGTGCTTGAGCCCAGAGCTGCGATGCAGAAAATGGAGAATGTTCACTGATTGTGAAATGTTTGGCTTGGGTGGTGGCTGAGCATCCCGGAGGAGGACAACAGGCAGGCAGAGCTCAGTCCTTCTGTCCAGGCTCTTTTTTTGCAGCCCCCATGTCTCTTCTAGTGTCTGCAGCAAACAAGGGCAGAGGTTTCAAGACAGCTGCTGCTTTGGTCCCCGCCGCTTTGTTTCGCACTGGGAGAGGCAAAGATCCCTGGAGGAAATAACGCGGTTGCGTAACCAAGTGTGCAATAACACGTGTGAGTCACACGTGCAAGAGGGCTATGGGGAGAGCAAATTAAGATTTTTACAAGTGTTCTCAACTCTGACCCTTATTATCTGAGGGTTTGGCTCCGAGATTGATAGTTTCAGGGTAGGATACAGGCTATAAAAATGTTCAAGTGTAGTGAATTATTGTCTGTACTTCCCCCAGCCCAGGTGTGTCGGGCAGCATTGCCCCGCCAGCCTCATCAGCAGGACCAGCACCACTAGCGCCATCCTGTGCCTCCCTCCGGCCAAGCAATGGGGAGGGCGGTGGGCTGCCGGCTTTGCTGGGGGGCCATGGCGTGTGAGCCCTGCACTCTGCCCATGGCTGCACAGCAGCAGAACAGCCTGAGGCTCTGGGCTGTGGTTTCCATCCATTCGTTGTGCTCTTCTATCTTCTCTCCGGTTTCATCCTTTTTGTCTTGCCTTGTCTCTGGTCCCCTCTTCATTTAATTCGGCAGCATCAGCCTCCACCTTGGCTGGGCGTAGCAGGTGGGCAGGTCCTGTGTGACTGAGATTTTAGGGGACCTTCTGACCGGAAATTTGGGAGAATCCAACCTCCTGCGTGGGAAACAGCTGCTTGAGCAGCTGCAAAACTGCTTCTGTGACTTCCACAGGAGAGGTGGTAGGTGCCAGCCCAGAGAGGTGTTGGGCAGTGGTGCTGGGTGTCTTGGGCAGCTGCCATCCTCCCCTCCCGAGGGCTGGAGAGCGCTTGGCTGGAAGGCACAGCAGCAGAGATGGCAGCCAGTCGAACATGGCAGCCTTTGGCAGGAGGAGGACCGCAGCAGGGGATGCATTTGGGATGCCAGTGGAGGAGCACGTGGAGCTGCACAAGTACACAAGCAAAGTTGCCTGCAGATGGGTGGAATGAACCAGGTGTAATTCAGGTAGTGCTGGAGGGCTAGGGCTTCCCTTGGTGGTACAAGCAGCACCTGGGTTTTTGTGGTATCTCCTGGCTTCCTTCACCCCATAAATCCTCAGGAGCCCCTTCAGTTTCATCCCTGCTCCAGCCAGGATGAGGAAGCCCTCGGAGGCGGAGGAGCGGCGGCATTCCTGCGGGCTGAGCTAATGCGGCTGCGGGAGGCTGGCTGCCCGTGAACTGCCTTCCTCTTGGGCAACTGGCGTTCAAGAATAGCTTGGGGGATGGGAGCGAGGAGGAACATTCTCAAAGATGATGTAGCCAAAAAGAGTTGCAGTTTCTAGCAATTATCGACTTCTCCTACAAGGAAGGAAGTAAGGAACTGAAGGAGCCGTTAACAATGATTTAATAAATTGGTACAAAGCATGCTGCGGGAAAAGCAGTCGTGCGTTGTTAGGTGCCATCAATAATTCAGGTATCTTCAGACTAGTGAACAAAGCGTACTTAACATTTTACTTCCCTTGCTGATTGTACTTTTCACCTAATTTGTAAGTCACCAGTTGGCAGCAACTCTTGCTGGTGGCATGGTAAGCTGTTACTACATTTTTTTCTCTATATGAAGTCTGATATATGCGGTCATTTTGTTAAATAGCGGGGGAAAAGGCTTTTGTCGTTGAACAGACAGGCTGGATCTGGGTTTGAAGGGAGGTGTTGCAGTATTTGGCTCTTCCTGTTTTCCTAGGAAAAGAGTTCATTCCTATTGTGGAGTTTTTTCGTATTTTTCTGAAACTCGGTGATCTGCTTTTAAACATAAGATAATACAGTATGCAAGTTCTGAACTCCTGTTCCTTTCTCCTGCCCTTTTGTGTCAAGTGCATGGCAGGACATGAGAAATTAACTGAAAGTACCAAGGGTAATGATTGCTACCTGACAGGGCTGCCGGAGCGGGGTGCGAGCCCCCTCCCGCATGGTGCGGCAGTGCTGAAGGGCTTGTGTGCTGCTCGCTCACGATGAAGATTACCTTTCAAAAATGACTCCTTATTGCTGGCATTCAGCTTGGCCTTCTGACGTGTTGGTGTCAAACCTCACTTAATTCTGGGCTGGGAAAGAAATCCCTGAGTGCAAGGAGAGCCTTGAGTAGTTACTCAGAAATTCTTCTGTAGCCAACCTAATTCCTCAGTGGCAGAAGGAGGAGTAATTCTCAGCCAGGGTATGGTGTGCGAGGTGGTTAGACAGTCCCCAGTTCCATATTTGTTGACATTTGTATTTCATCTAAGGAGGAAAAAGGTTAAAATAAATGGTTCCAAAATTCAGCAAAGGTCTTGAGTGTTCCTGGAGCTTCAGTGTGCTACAGGCTGCTGGTGACTGGCAGAAATCAGGTTTGGTTGATGAGCTCTAAGCCATCTTCAGGCTACACTTACACTATACTGAATATCTTCACTTAAAACATTGTTATTTTAAAAAACTGTTGGGACATGTGTGCAGATTTCTGTGCTGCTTGTGTGCACAGTGAAGGGGCTGTGCAGCCGGGTGAGTGGCCCCGGGGCCGGGAGGGCACAGAGCGGCTACGGAGCTGTGAACCCGTTTCCGAGGGCAATGTTTAATTGCGTGTGATTCAGTCCCCTGTGCGCGGCTGAATTTGAACAGATGAGAGATGCTGGTGATCAGATGATCCCACATCGGAGAGATCTGAAAACCTTGAGGAAGGGTCTCTTCCTCCATGGAAATCCCGGGACCACCTGTGGGACCATCCAGCGCTGTTGAAAAGGATCTTCTCAGAGCAGGACCGTGCTTAAGTCTTGCTGCTTGACTTTTCCTCTCCTACAAAACACCTCCTGTGACCAGTCGCCCTGCTAGCTGAGGGAAAGCTGGTAGAAGGGGCTGCTCGTTTTGGCACGGCACTTTGAGCTCTTGCGTCCTGCTCTACGTCCTAGAGGTGGTTTCCTCCCAANAAGTCTTGCTGCTTGACTTTTCCTCTCCTACAAAACACCTCCTGTGACCAGTCGCCCTGCTAGCTGAGGGAAAGCTGGCAGAAGGGGCTGCTCGTTTTGGCACGGCACTTTGAGCTCTTGCGTCCTGCTCTACGTCCTAGAGGTGGTTTCCTCCCAAGGTGATCTTCTCCAAGCATTTGAGTTTCATATGAGGAAGGATCCTCCCCACGTCCTCGAATCATAACGACTAAGTCTTTCCTCCTTCAGCTCCTTCCCGTGCTGCCCCAAGGTGTTTTTTGTACCTCTGGGGTACTGGCTGGTGTGTGCTGATGGGTAACAAGTTCTGCGTGCGTGTGTAGTGGCTGACCAAAAGGATTTGGTGTATCCCCTGTGATGCTGAACCTGATTTCCAGCAGCTCCTGAAAAGGGCACTAAACAGAGGTTAGCAGTGATAGGTGCAGGGTGCTGGCCGCTTGTGCTCTTGATATTTTTTTTCTTCTCTCTGTGTTCATCCGAAAGTATCATTACTGTTGATCTAAACTTCTGCTCTGGGTTGTCTCTTCTTTGCTGCAGGTGAGGCTGTTGGAGAGGCAAGAAGAGACCGAGCTGTGATTGAACCAGAGGAGATTTTGGACGGTGTCTGAGGATGGTGAGTATATATTCTAGTCCGCCTCTGTCCTCTGTGGGTGATTTTGTTCTTTCTTTGTGTGTCCAGATCTTGTACTGCTGCTAAATGTATGAGAATAAATACAAGAATGGGAAAGCAGAGTGCTGTAGTATTGTGTCTTACATATAATAATGTAATATAGAGAGCTTTTATTACTGTGGCCAAGGTGCTGTTGGCAGGATAAGTTTACCCCTAAACTTGTTATTAGAATATACTCGAAAAAAGTAAGACTAGAATCCCCTTCTGCCTCCTTGGGCCACTGACGCAGTCATCCACGTTTTGTGGCTTACTGATTTATTTTCACTTTAAAACTTAACGCTGGGGTTTCTCATTCTGTTCCTCTCACCTCTCAATGAAGATTTAACACAGCGTTAGAAATGTGCCCTGGTGCCACCAGAAATTTCACAATAATTACTCACGGAAAAATATGGCATAAAAGAATCGGGGAAGACTGAAACACAGCCAAAGCAGCCAGATTGCTGATAAACTCAGATAAAGTGCCTCTAATGCCTCCAGCGAGAAACAACCCAAAATACGTGCGGTCTGATGAGAGGGAGAAAGCTGGAGACCAGGAATGTTGAAAGATATGCTGAAAGTGTTGTTAGGGCGGTAGTTTGAATAGGGTTTGAAGGCGACATGGTGATCTGCATATTGGGCTGTGGGTGGGCAGGGAGCTGGAGCGTTGCTGCAGTAACAGGGTATTATCATCAGCTTCGTGCTCGCCGCAGCCAGAAGTGTATCATTATGTTGGAAGGAGTGCGGAGAAGAATGGCAGAAACAGTCGAAGGGCTGGAAATTCAAATTGAGGACATGAAAATTTAGGTTAAACATGTTAAAAAAAAAAAAAAAAACAACCCAAAACCTAAAAGCAAACTCTGGCAGGCTGCGCAAGGAAATAGTGGCGTCTCCTATGGGATTGTCCCCCATGTAATCTATTAGCAACTGGAATAGGAAAGGAAATGTGCTCTCTGCGTTAATTGAACTGTCAGCTCTAGTAGTTATGCACGCAGCACTTTCGGTGTAATCCCTATCCTTGTGCTCCGTGTTGGAAGAGCTTCTTGCCATGTTTCAGGTTGAGGAGCTTGCTCTGGGGTGGAGAGATGAAAGTACGTCCTTGTTGTAACCTGATGAAGCGTCTTACACTTCAGGTTGGAATTACCCTGGTGTCAGATTGGAAGTGTAAAAGACCCAACAACTTCTGTGTATGGGATTGAGATGAGACTGATGCAGATGTATCTAGATATAAATGGAAAAAAAGTGAATAAACACGTGGAAAATGCATCAAAAAACCCCTCCAGGTAACATGGAAAAGGCCAGGCTGGGTCCACCGAAGGCCTGGCTAGTGAGATACCCCACTGATGGGGGTCACCGGGGAATGCTGCAGGGAGAGCATCTCCTGGGGTGGGCCCTCACCTGTCAGGATCTGCAGCACAGCAACTTGGTAATCCAGAAATAATTTATTCATGTTTTCTGAGCCCTTGGTAGACTTTTCTTCCAGGAATTCATCTAAGTGCTTTTCAAAACCAAGAAAAGATTTGCAGTCGCAACACTTTGTGGCAAAGAGCTGCGCTGACGAGTTGTGCGGAGTAGCCCCTCTTGCTTTGTTTTTGAACCTGCCCATTTCATTTTGGTTGATGGTCCCCAGTTCTTGTTTTGGGAGTAACAGTGAAGCGTGGTGCTGCCTGCGAACGTCTCCATGCCCTTGGGGATTTTGTAGATTTCCGTCAGATTCCTCTTAGACATCTGAAGAGCTCTTGTCTTTTTAATTCTTCTCTATAGAGAAGCAGTCTTTAATCCTTGTCACCCCTCTCTGGACCTGTATTCTTTTTGGGGTGTGTAAACTGGAACTTTGGACTTATTAAAACATGGAAGCTTCTGCTTTTCACTATGCTCCTTTCCCGTGTCTTGACACTTATCTGTCCCGTCTTTAGTTGTTTGGTTTTTCCTAGACAAGAGGGTCTTCTCCTTATGAATACCTGAAGATGACTTTACAGTTTCAAAGGATCTCCTGAAAAGGATTTATGGGGTTTTCATATTCTATTAAAATGTTCCTTTGATTTTTTTTTAATCATTTTTTCCTTTTGCAGGGGAAAAAAACCCTCAACCCCCTCACCCACTGTTTTGGGAAGAGAGTATAGGCTTTTTGTCTCCCATGGCAAGGGAGAGAAAGTAACTTATAATTGCAAGCTGTAGAAATAAGCACTTGCCTCTCCACCTACATAACTGAGCTTCTATCAGCGGTTGAAAGTGGAGAGCTGATGTAAACTCTTGACAACTGCCTTTGAGTCCTTTTGTAACCTCTCTGGAGGGTTTTGACTTCTGGGTTCAGCTCAGGTCTGCGGGGAGGGATGGAGGTAGGTTGCTGGTTAATGGATGCTCTGCAGGGCTGTCTGCTAACCCACGGGCACCTTGGGGCCGGACTTCTTCAGCCAGGTCGGCTGGAAACCCTGTTCCCTGCAGGCTGTGCTGAGACTTGGTTAATTACCCGTGATCACTGCAGTCAGAGGGCACAGCACCAATGCCCTCTGGTTGGCAAGGGCATGCCCAAAAGCTCCTGCCTTACTCAGCAGCACCCCAGTGTGGCTCAGCAGCTGCTCCCCTCTCTCTGCTGCTACAAATGCTTGCTCTGGTGTTGGTTAAGAGCTTTGTTTGCTTTGATTGTAAGACTCTCTCCTTGTTTCTTCTTCAAAGACTAGCTGCTGATGAATATGACCTTGAAGACAGCAGCAGTGGTGGTTTAATCCTTAACTCTGGCTAATGGAAATCCTAACGAGCACCCAGCACCATAATACATTACTTAAAACTAACCTGGCGGGTAAGTTAGTGCAAGCTGCTGCACTGCTCTGCCGGCAGCTCAGGGCTAGCTCTTGCCGCGTGCTGTACAGCTCCCACAGCACCGTTCTTTCCTCTTACTGCTGGGGATACTGGGACTGTAGACATCTGGATTTCCACAATGGTTCATACCCTTTGGAGGGGACCGTGACTGTTAGTCTAGGTGGGTTATTTTGCAGGTTAGCCATCCCTTGTCCCCTCTTGCTGGTGTACGGAGTTGGTAGCCCTTGACTTCTGTCCTTTTGTCCCTCTTCTCAAAGGCTTCTTGCTTCATATTTGTTACGCGCTTACCTCTGGGCAGCTTTCTGAATAAATATTAAATGCAGTATTACAGATCTATAAGTTCTTCTGTCATCCTGCAAAGATAAAAAGATGGCACCATCCAGGTCCTGATTTACAGGGTATAAAATAGTAACTTCTCTTCACACAAGTTTAGGGGTTTATTTTTGGGAGGCCACCTCAGTGGCTCAGCAGCCTTTGAGTTCACCTGAGGACCTCCTTAGGCTTTGAGGAAATGAATTATTTTTGCAGAGGGACCTGAAACAAAGATGCCTTTCGTGCAACGAAAGCAGAGAAGGCAGAACAAGAAGTCCCGTTGGCCATAGCTAGTCAGCTCTCTGTGTCAGCTTATGTAGATTGTCTGCCTAGGCAGTGGGGAGAAATAGAAATACATGTCTGAGTGCAGTTCATCTCACCCTGATATAGGTAGCTGCTCAGCAGAAAGAGGATAAATTTTAACTTTTAGCATGAGATGATACAAGACTCTTCCCTTCTCCTCCTTATCTGTAAAAAGATCTAGAGAGAACCAGTTCCTACCTTGATCTTCATCGAGAATATTCAGACCTGGGCAGATGTAAACTAGAGTACCCTGATAAGGTCTCTGCTGCTGGGAGCATCCCAGCCGTAGCTGCCAGCAAAGGCTCGGTGACTGCCAGAGCCGCACGCTGTTGGGCAGAGCTGCCCCAGCTCCTGTTGATTTGCTTCTGATGTCCTGGGAGTACCGGCCCAGGACAGTCACCTCCTGCCGATTTTTCCTGTGATTTTTCTCCACCTGGAGGCAGGCTAGGGCAGACTGTGCAGTGGATGTGCTGCCAGGGCTGTGGATTCAGATCTCTGCCATCCATGGCCATAGCCCCTTGCTATCCCTCCTCTCCATTAGCAGGGTGATGCACCATGCTGGGGTGATGAAAAGCCCACCCTTAGTATGTAGAAGGGATGGAAGTGGTGCATCTCTGCCTAAAGAAAGCGTGTTTACAGTAATTTTGTGGTGCTGAAAAGAAATGGAGGATAAAGATATGTCAGGGTTGGGAAGGGCTTACCTGTGCTCAGAGTCCTGTGTGCTGGCGGTGGCATCTCCCTGCAGTGGTCGGGACCAGTTTTCCTTTTCTCACCCTTTGGCTGCTTGCTTCCACCCTTCTGTGACGGATGGACTCTGCCAGCACCTGTATTTCACGAGGGGTTTGGGCTCCTTCAGTACACCTGTGTGTCGTGCAAGTTTTTTGAGGCACTTGTGGATCTTTGCTTGGGTGGCCTGTGGTTTTTGAAGGGGAGAGATTGAGCTGCAGACCCACGAAGAGGAATCGGGGGTGGGGGGGCGTTAGCTGCTCTTTGAACCTCACTTTGCGTCTCTTGCAGAAAGCTGGACTCGTCATTGATAAAAAGATGAAGTTCAGGGGGCTACCTGGCTCCAGGCCATGAGAGAGATTTCAGCGTCTTGGTGGCTGTCCCGTGCTCCCAGTACGGATTCCCTGGACACGTGGGAGCAGATGGCAGCTCACCCTGTGAACCCCCATGCTGGAGGCTGGGCTCCTGGTGCATGCAGCCCTGTCTCCGTACGGGGTGTCATCTCCCCTGGAGGTTGCAGGATGGCCCCTTGAGCACCACTCTTTGCCTTTGCCAAACACCGTGCTGTCTTGGAGCCTCCAAATCCCTTTGGGGATCTTAAAGAAGGGTTGCAAACTGTTTACCTGCAGCGTGCAAGCAGAAGTGTATGGAGAGGCGGGAGGAGCAGCACGGGAGAGAGCCACTTGCAGCATGAACAGCGTGCGTTGCTGGTGGGAGGACAAAGGGTTAAATACTGCCAGCTGGCCTTAAGAGCATGCTGCCTGTGTTTTATTCACCTCCTGTCTTCCTCAAAGCACAGGAGACTTAGGATTGTTGTGACTGGGAGAGAATGAGGGAGGTTTCTGTCTCCCCCCCCCGCATGAATGTGCATATGCACGACACTAGGAGGAACCCAGNCTGCCAGCTGGCCTTAAGAGCATGCTGCCTGTGTTTTATTCACCTCCTGTCTTCCTCAAAGCACAGGAGACTTAGGATTGTTGTGACTGGGAGAGAATGAGGGAGGTTTGTGTCTCCCCCCCCCGCATGAATGTGCATACGCATGACACTAGGAGGAACCCAGTTACGTGAAAATAACGTTGTCTTCCTTGTTCGGTCTGGTGGTGGTTAGTGATAATGGAGGGAATACCAGCTGTTCAGCCGGGGAGGCATCTGACGTGGCATTTAGGAAATCCCTCTAGCTAAGCCAGCTAAACAAGACCAGGAGCACGCTGTGTTCCTGCGCCTGGCCACCCAGGCTGCCCGGCACCAGGCGGTCTCACTGCCGCTGCTCCTCTCCTCCTCTGGTTGATTGCATCGAAGCGAGAGCAGGTATTTTGTGAACTGTTGGAGGAAGAGGGGAAAGCGGTGGAGTTTGAACGCCGTTCCCCCTGAAACTGTGAGCCTCTGGGACGCTGCTGAACTCCAGGGCAAGGTCTACTTCTGCTCTGCACCAGGCTCAGCTCTTGGCCAGAAGTTTCCAAGCCATGTGTGAGTCTTTTTCTAATGCTAAAAGTGCAAAAAATATTTCAGTGGAAGCAGGAGAAGATCTATTTGTGGATGTTCAGGTCAGCTTAGGTTGGAAATTCAAAGTAATGATCTGATGAGCAACCTTTTAACTCTGCGCAGCTGCAGCTTAGGGTTACAAAGGTCCTTCTGCAACTCAAGCTGGGAACAGTCCCTGTGCCAGGCCCTGAGCTCTGGTCCTAAAAATCTCGCTGTGGGCCAGAGCAGGCCTGTTACCTACCTTGTGCGTGTTTTTGTGTGTTGTAAATGCTGCTCGTGTGGTGTATGCACTTAATACATTAAATAGTGATGTATGCTCTGACTCTACCTAAGAGACCTCTATGCTTTAGCTGTTACTGACAGCCGTGCTTTGTCTTTTTTCTCCTCATACGTCAGGGCCAAAAAACTACTGGGTTTACAGTTTTTATGGCTACACTTTCTTTCCAGTATAAAAGGTTCCTCCCACCTTTTGCCACTCTGGTTTCTCAGCAGACCTCTGGCATTCACCCCAGAGGAGAACCTGCGGGGAGCGGGGCACCTCTCCTGCTGCTCAGGTTTGGCCACGACAAATCTGTAACCTCGTCCGTAACCCTCCGTTCTCGTTACGTGTTGCCTTTGTATGCAACGCCAAACGTGTTGCGGTTTGCGGGCACCAGCTGGAGGCGGGTGCCCCGGAGGCTGGACAATGCCTGGCATTCGCCCACCACGTAAGCGGTGGAGTGGGACGGAGCTGAGGTGGTGCTGGGGTTTCATGAGTTATGTCTAGGCGCGGTTGCATTTTTTTGTAGGGCTTTTATCGTGAAGAGCGAAGCCTGCATGACTGCGGCCCGCGGGGTAGCCTGTGTGTTTGGTTTCTCAGCAAGCGAGTTCACTGAACGGCGTTTTGCCTGCTGTGCAGTGACAACGGGCAGCAGCGCTAGGCATTGCACAGCTGTCCCATGGTCAGAGCAGCTCAGCATGATCTAACCCTTAACCATTTTGCAGAGAAATGCCCAAATCTTTTATCTGACTGGGGAAGAAGCTTTTGAGGTACTGTTGGTATTGCTAGGTAGAGCTGTCTGTGGTGGTTTTGGGGCGACCACACCTAAGAGGGGCTGAATGGCTACAGGCGGTGTTCTGTTTTGCTGGTGCGGGAGCAGAAAAGCTGGCATGATTGGAGCAAAACAGTTGGGCCTGGGCCTTGGAGGATTAATGAAGGGCCAGGTTTTAATTTTGCATTGTAAGAAAGAGATTCTTGCTCTGGCTCGGTGGTGGGAGGTGGAGGGCAGAGTGGCGGCTGGTGACAGAAACGGAGATGGCGTTGCCCAGGAGGCTGCGGTCGTGTGGCTTCTGGGGTGGGCTATGGCCTGGCGAGCTTGCTGTTTGCTCGTGGACTCGACAAACGACTGGTAGTAAAAGTCAGCTCATGAGGAGCTGGGTGTTCAGCCCACAGCGTTTCCTGCACACCAGGCGTTTCCCCGATGCCTGCAAGCTTTGCCGAACCGGAGTTGGTGAAACTCCCTGCGGGAGCTAACCACCCGGGTGGTCAGTGGGGAGCGGTGTCCCCAGCGCCGTGCTCTGGCATATGGGTGCTGGTAGGAGTCAGAGATGTCCAGCTACTCCCTGCATGCACGGGAGCTCCTAGGAAGGGAGGCTTGAAGGCTGGGGGGAGTATTCAGCAGTAGGGAAGCAGCAGGGCAGCCCCTTTGTCCTCCCCTCCCTGACCGGGCCGAGAGGACCGCGGGCAGCCGCCAGGCCGGCGGGAAGATCCCAGGCAAAGGTTTGCCGCAGGAGGCTCCCGGCTGTGCATCCGAAAGCGTCAGGCGGGGCGGAGGGCTCGGTGCCGGGGCGCAGAACCTCCTCGTTGCCATTGTTCCCGACGCTCCCGCGCACGAGGCAGGTGCCGGCGAGGAGGAGCGCCGCGGGCCGGGATGGCGTTTGCCCAGCAAGCCGCTCCGCTTGGCCGCTCGGCGAGGAAGGGGATGCGTCAGCGGCATCGCCCGTGGGCAGCGTGCTCTGCCTACGGGGATGGGACGGCGGAGAGGAGGGGGGCGATCCCTCCATTGCTCTCTCCATTTTCTGCCTCGCCTGTCAGGGAGACACTTAGATGGCAGAGCCGTGCTCGGCGGCCTTCGGAGGTAGGTGGAGTCTGGCCGTCCCCCGCCCGCCCTCCCTCCATTGTCAGCGGCAGCGAGCGGCAGCGGAGGGCACCTGCTCCGGGCCGGCGGCAGGGATGCTCCTGCCCTTCGCTGCGGAGCGGGGAGGCTGCCGCAATCCCGGCCCCACCATCACGGAGCCGCTGCCGGCAGCAGCAGAGGGCCGGAGGAAGGAGATGCTGCTTGCGCGTGCCTGGCCCAGCCACCGCCTTGGGAAATGAACATGAGTCTGCCAGGCCGTGTCTCCTGCTCCATGCTCAACTGCTTTGTAAGTGCTGCTTCCCCCCCCCACCCCTTCCTCTCCTCCATGCGATCGGAGCTGTAAGCCAGCTTCTCTCTCCAGCTCCCGTGCCGAGTTGGCTGCCCCAGATCAGGCCTGTCCTTGAGGCCGGGCTGTGTGCGGATCCTCCTGCCCTGGATCCGCCTGGCCTGGCGTGCTGCCCCCCTGCAAAGCAGGGAGCCCCTTCTCCTCCCTCCCGTGTGCTGCCAGAGGACGCCATGGCCCCCATTGCTGCTGTGCTGCTGCCCTGCCGGGGCCCAAGGGCACAGCGGCGCCCAGCACCGTGGGTTGAGTTGGCCGGAAGGCCCTGGCGAGGATGCTGTGCCACGCAGGCTCCGGCCGGTCCTTGCCTGGAGCTGGAAAATTACTGTGTGAGAGCAGCTGAGCCCAGGGATGCTCTGCGCTCCCGCCATGGCTGTGGCGTGCAAGGTAGGGGTGTGCAAGACTCCCTACTGTGCTGGTGCTGAGGGGGTCCTGAGCTCTGCATCTTTTATACCTTTGGGGAAAGGAGTTTTCTTGCTCAGAGGAGATGTGATGGCCCTTCCTGCAGAAAGCTG
>VZSC01008501.1:0-30200 GCA_013398225.1 Steatornis caripensis | reverse complement strand
CCCCACCCGAAGGACTCGTGGCCAAACAGGCTCTGAGGGTGTCAGGAGATGGCTGGCTTGTGGAGAGAGCGGGGTTCTGAGTGCCCTGCCCCGCTGATACCCCAGGACGGGGCTGTGGCAGGAGGAGATGCTCAGCCTCCCGCCCGTCCCATGCTGCAGGCGAGGAGGGACTCAAGGACACCCAGGCAGCGGAGAGCTCGGGCTGCCCTGTTCTAGTTCCTGCTGCTCACTGGGATGTCTTTGCAAGCTGCAAAGTGGTGATGGGAGAGGAGGGTACCTCTGCTCCCTGGCTGCTGCATCGGCCTTTGTGTGCTCTCCTGGGCTAGCGCCTCGGCATTGGAGCGAGCCGCTGGCAGGAGAGGCCCCTGAGCCCCCCAGGGTCTCCAGTAACCAGCGGCTGCTGGAGCAGGTGCTGTGCCGTGTCCCTCACAGCCTCACGCAGGGATCTGTTGAGCGGAGGAGGAGGGTCTGTGCCTTTGCCTCCAGCTGGGGCTGATGCAGAGCTTTACGCTGGCTACGAGCAGTGTGCGCGCAGGTACCCTGCACCCAGGAAGGAGACAGGCTGCTCCCTGGAGGCCAAGGAGCGCTTCAGGTACCTGTGGGTGCCGAGGCTTGAGCCCTCTCAGCACCGTAAGGGGATTCAGCATCATCTTAAATATAACCAAGCCAAAAGGGTTAGGTTCTCTTTTCTTCAGATTAGAATTGGGGTTTCTGTCTTGGGTGACCTACCCAGAAAGATATTTCATTATAAAATTATTTAATTTTATTAATATAATTATTATTATTTAATGCTTACAGAACAGAGTATTTCCTGATAAATGCTGGAGCCTAGAGAAGCTAGAGTTAGAGAGCAAGAGGCATTCTGAAGAGAACATTCCCCCACCAAATACCCACGGAATTAACACTGTCCTGGGTTCCCAGTAGGCGAGCATCCTCAGCTGAGTGTCTGGGTGGTGCTCGTTCACGTAGCAAGTTGGTGGTTTGGCAGAGTGTGGGGTGAAGGTTGGTGAAAATGAGGACCGAGACTTCATGAGTGACTGGAGATTCACGGGTCCCAAACTGAGACACTCTCTCTGCTTTTCCAAGGATGGTGTGTCCAGGCTCTGGGTGTCCTCTCAGACCACTTCTCTGAAGCCTCCATGGGCTTTTCAGGCTTTCTGTCTGAGCAGGTTGGGCACGTCCAGCTGCCCTGAGGATGAGAGCCCGGCTTGGGTGCTGTCACCAGTCAGTAATGCGTGTCATGAATTGGGTGCACTTAGGTGCAGTTGTTGTAAGGTTACATTTCATGCTTGTGTATTCTGCTCGAAAAGCTTCAGGCTCTTCCCAGAATTCTTCAGTCTAAGAGCAAAAATGAAAACTCCCAAAAGAAAGCAGTCCTCATGAACATAAGAGGAGGAAGAGTAGGTTGAAGCCGGGCTGTAGGTGGAAACCCTCTGAGGTAGTGTTTGCCATGGTGCCATAGCGAAGGTAATGGGATAACATTTGATGTGACAAATTACCATCACATCGGTCCGAAACCTGTGCGTGGTCAAGGTGCATCTGCTCGGCTTTCCAAATACCACATGATTGGAAGAGATGGACTTGGAGACCTGCTTCGGTCTTTCACTGTGCTGTGGGTATTTTGCAACAGCCAGAGGAACCGCTGGGGTCCTGCAGTGCAGAAAGTATGGTCCGGAGACAAAATAGGCGTTTCTATGCACAGGTCCGGAGGATCCGCAAGGTATTGGGGTTNCGGCTTTCCAAATACCACATGATTGGAAGAGATGGACTTGGAGACCTGCTTCGGTCTTTCACTGTGCTGTGGGTATTTTGCAACAGCCAGAGGAACCGCTGGGGTCCTGCAGTGCAGAAAGTATGGTCCGGAGACGAAATAGGCGTTTCTATGCACAGGTCCAGAGGATCCGCAAGGTATTGGGGTCCCAAGAGTATCCAGCAGCTTCCATTTTTGCCTTTTCATAACATGCACTGGCTGGGGCCTGTCTCAATGTGTGTTTTGTTTGCAATGCAGGGTGAGGAAGGCCCTCCTAGTTTGGAGTATATCCAGGCGAAGGACTTGTTCCCCCCGAAAGAGCTTGTAAAGGAGGAAGAGTCATTGCAGGTAAGGAAGTAAGAAAACCGAAACTGTCTGCTTCGGGCTGCGGCAGGCTCGACTCTGGTAGTGTGGAACCTGAGAGCAGTTCTTGAGCCCCGGACGTGTTCTGGAGGCTGCGGGCTGGCGGGTGCTGTAGGTCGCATTCGGACCGGCGAATCCTTCCGCGTGCGTGGAGGCTGCTGACGGCAGTTCTGTACACGCTGGCCCTGCCTTCCCGGCCCTGCCAAGATGCTACGATTTGTACAGCATCGCATCTGCCGCTTGGAAATACGGCCGGAGCATGATGCAACACAGAGCCGTCCTGGGTATTCTCTGTCCTCCACCTGTGCTGACAGTGAGAAATTGTGACGCTGCCTGAGTAGCTCTCTGCAGCAGGTAGACGCTCTCTGGACAGGTCGAATACTAGGGCTAGGCTGTGCTCTGTGTATCCATAGTGTGCAATTGCAATGGCTGATCTGGCCCTAATTCACGTTGCTCCTGGCATTTTCCGGCTGCAAAGCTGTTGGAAAGAGAAACCTCCATATGGTGCCAGCCTCCTGCTGCAAACGGCCCTTGAAAGAGCCCCGGGTACTGTTGCTGCTGTGCAGCAAGGGCGGTATTCTGAACAGTGGGAGCCAAAGCCTCCTGGCGTTTGTTGCTTCCTTTGACATAGTCCATCGCCACCGTGTCCCAGTGCTCATCATCCTCCTCCTATGGCTGGAGCCAGGCTCACATTGTGTATTCTCACTGCTGCTGCAGTATTTGAGTTTGTGATTGGCATCGTCTTGGTAAACGGTGCTGATAAAAGCAAGGACTGAAATGGGGCAACGGGCGGATTGACTTGAAGCAGCAAGTGCGGGCTGAGGAGGTGCACAGGGTGAAGGCTGCAGGTCTGCAGCCTTCGAGAGGTGAAGCTGCTGAGATGACTGAGCTGAGACTACCTGGAGAAGAGCAGAATCCGCTTTAGTCTTCTGCGTGGAGGACTGTCAAGTTCACCACTCCCAAAGGGTAATTTGCGTTCAGTAAATTGTTACTCTCTTAATGTAAAGTGAAGTCTAAAAGGACGCCATCGGCTTGATAACAAGCTGTGTTCAGGCACCTGTCAGTTTATTCCAGGATTTCCCTCTGTCGGTTCTTGCAGTTTTACCATCCCGCTTCTAATCTGTCTCCCTTCTGTTGCTGTGTGAAAGAGCCACGTAAGCAGAAGAAACACATGCCAACTAAAAACAGCTCTGGCAAGCGTGCCTAAATAAACTGCAGAAATAGAGAGAGATAAATTCTCTTAATGTCAAATAATTTTTAAAGCATTTTCAGACAGGTGCCAGTCTAAGGTGGTTATTTTTGTACGAGTAACTTAAGAAGGGAGAAGCTGTTGTACAATTGTCACTTGCACACGGGATCTGAAATCCAGGAAATTCAATTTTTAGGCCACATATACCCGAGCCATGGAAACAGCTTAGAAATGAAGACAAGGTGGTCTGACTTGTACTAATTACAGTGCAGTGAGTTGTTTCATCAGGTGCCCTGTCTGGCAAGTAAAGGGCTCTGGCTGAAACGATAAACCTTCAGGACATTTTTGCATAATTGGTCACCAACATCACCTGGTGTAGGTGGCATTCAGGGAACAACGAGGAGCCTACTTAGTGAAGGAAAAAGGAGCCTGATGAATTTTAGGCTGGTCCACTTTGTTTTGGGGTTTTTTTTTTTAAATGCAAGAGAAGTCAAATTTGGCCATCTGCCAGCTTCCACTGTTTTTAAAACAGCTACGGCATGTCTGGGCTGATAGGCAAAACCAGAAAGACTCTGGATTATCTGGATTTTAAAAAAAAAAATCTAATACAGGTAACTTCCTCACAGTTTCCTCAGTCATAACCGTACATAGAGATTCCCTTGCAGCCTTGTGGGCCGAAACTGGGCAAAACTTTGATTCATTTACTTACCTGGGTTGGTACCAGTGAGTCCCGTAGCACTGCAAAGAGTCCCCTTCGTTATATGATGCAGGAGGATCACATATGTGACTCTGCCTCGGGGCAGAGGACTCCGATTGTATCGGGCTCTGCCTGGAGCTGTGCAGGGCGCTCCCCAGCTCGTGTCTGAGCCGTGCCTGAGGTAGTGTCCTTTATCGTGCCACTTGCACCAGAGCTGCATTTACCCTCTCCAAGAAGCAGGGCCTGTAAATCCTTCTGCCTCCGTGCAACACCCTTGCTGCCAGATGGCCACTGTTGCTGTGCATAGTGTTTGTGGTCACGCCTGTTCTCTGCAAGCGATTATCCGTGAGGAGGTGCTCAGTGGCTCCTGAGGCATCCTTCGAAGAAGATCCATCTCGTGGGGCTGCGCAGTGGGTACCAGGGCTGTTGCGTGCTGTTGCCCGCTCTTGGTGCGCGTTGCCGTGAATGATTTCCCATAGGAGATGCACTGCGGAGGCAGTAAGAAGAGTGGCTCTTGGCATTTATGGTGCGCAAAGTATTCTGCGTGTGTCTTGATCGAGTAATGTTTCCCTTCCAGGTCCCATTCACTGTGTTGCAGGGCGAGGGAGTGGAGTATCTTGGCCATGCAAACGATGCTGTGATCGCCATCTCCAACTACCGGCTTCATATCAAATTCAAGGATTCTGTGATCAATGTAAGTCTGGATCTCCCTGTTCCTGCTGCTTGAACTATAACCTCTCGCAGTATTTTGGCGGGGTGTGCAGGCATAAGCCGTTTCTGTGGTCCGTGGCATGGAAGCTGTGCCTTTTGAAGGGTGCCAAGCCTTGTGCTGCTTTGCTGGTGCATTTTTGCTGTGTAGGTGAGGTTCTCCGTTGGGCAATAGTTAGGTCTTTCCCTCGCTGTTGTTTTTAAATTCAAGCGTTAAACTTGGCAGTTTTAAGGCTGTTAAGGTCTCTTGCAGGCCAGCTTTAATGGGACATTTCCTACCTGGAGACCAGCAACTGAGAGTCTGGGCAGTGGGAGCCTGAGGCTTTCTCTAACCGTCTTGACTTGCCGTCTTTTGTTTGACTCAGTTACCTGTGCTTGTCTGGATGTGATTTAGTCGGTAACTGGCCCCAGGTGGGAAGCTACCCAGGGACAGAGTACAAATCGGAATAGTCATTGTTGAAGGAGGCTCTGTGCTAGGCCACGAAGCTTCGTAAGCCTCAGAGGGGGTTCATAGTTTGAACTAGAAGCTCGTGTTGGTAGAGCCACGCCTGCGTGTGATGGGCCTGCAGGCAAGGCTGCTGTGTCTGCTGTGTTATGTCGTATGTCTTGTCATGCCCTGCGTCTGTCCCTTGCAGGTGCCTTTGAGGATGATGGAAAGCGTGGAGTGTCGGGATATGTTCCAGCTTCACATCATCTGCAAGGACTCCAAAGTGATCAGGTACCCGTTTTACTGCTATATTGTAGGTGCCACTGCAGGCCAGTTGCCATGATCAGCTCTGGTGTCTCCCTCTGTGCTGCCACTGGAATTGAGCTGTTCATGGCCAAGGTTACTAAGACTTGGTACTTTGTTCCCTTTCCTGGCTGAGTAGAGCAGAGCCCCCTACCTGTGTGTCTTGGCTGGATGAGCACGCTCACTGAGGACGACTTGCATTTGGGTTTGCAGGTGCCATTTTTCCACCTTTAAGCAGTGCCAGGAGTGGCTGAAGAGGCTGACTCGAGCCATTGCCCGCCCTGCTAAGCCTGAGGACCTCTTTGCGTTTGCCTACCATGCGTGGTGCTTAGGAGTCTGTGTTGATGAGGAGGATCAACACGCGCATCTCTGCCGTCCAGGTAAGCTCCTGGCCTGTCCCCTTCCTGCTCTCCTGTCCAGAAGCGCTGCAGTGCAATTGGAACCGTTGTTCATAAGCTGATGTCTGACTATGCCTTAAGTTCTGCTGTAGCCATAATCCAAGTTCATCTTGCTGAGGGGCATCCTGTACCTGACCTAGAGATCCAGCTGATGGCCAGATGCGGCTGGATAATAAGCACAGCAGAAGGAATAATAGTAGTAAGCACAATAAGGAGCATTCTGAGCCAGCAGCACTTCAACAGCTTTTCTCTTTCTCGTTGTGAATGAAAACATCCCATACTTTAATACTCTCATCATGATGATAGAGGGCTCAAGCAGTCTTGTCCCTGTATGGTAAACATCGGCAGCTTTGAGGCAGCGTAATTAATGAGTCCATCTGCATCTCTTCTCCAACACCTAGAAATGCCATGACGTTCCCCTGATCAGGTCTGCGCAGATGTCTGGCTCGTCGTTACACAGGCACAAATAAAACCTTTGAATCTATAAAGAGAAAACCAGAGCTGTGATGGTGCCCTCGTGTGGGCTGAGAGTTTCCCTTCTCTGGGAACGCAAAGTTCACTTGCAGTCGCTTTGTCTGTAAACAGCTTTGGCATGAATAAAAGGGGATTAAAGTGAGTGACAAACCTGTCTTTAGACTTAAAAATGCTCTAGTATTAGAGGAGAGAAGCAGTAGCCTGAAGGAAATGTCCAAACAGAGGTTGGGATGGAGGGAGGGGATTGAATAGCAGAGCTGACAGAGATACCACAAAGACGCTGATGGAGAAAAGGTAAACTACGTGTTCTTAGCCTGTCCCAAACACCAGCAATTAGGAGATACTTGCCGTATCTCCTTTAGAGAAAGTATGACTCTAGTGTAAATAAACTTACCTGTGGAAATTGTTGCTGCAGGATGTGAATGAAGTGAGGAGCTTTGCAGTATTTACTTATTAACAACATTTGACACTCTAGCAACAAACACATCTGGGGTTTGTAAGGCGAGGCTAAAACGTGAGAGAGCAAACCCTGAGTCAGCCTGTGAGAGCCGTCTGGAAGAAGGCGCTGCCTGGAGTGGGTGCTTAGTACTCTGCTGCCCTGGGGTTCCTGACAGCCACTCTGGAAGCCATCTCTGTCAGAAGGACAGAAGTGGATTAAATTAACACCCCCACACACTCCACACTGTGATGTGGGAAGGCTGTTCCCGTGGTGCTCTGTGCCCTGAGACTGAGAGGTGATCTGACTCGACAAAATAAGCAGAGGAACCCCCATGAGGGACAAATCTTTTTGCCTCCTGGAGCAGGATCCCTGCCGTCCAGCTCTGCTGTAGTTTCTCTCCAGCCTATGATAGTTGCTATGGAACATGTTTAGACTTCAGCAGTTCTGCTTAGCTGTCAGTAAATACCCTGTGCTCTGCTCTTGTAGGAGACCACGTGAGATACCGATTTGAGATGGAGCTGGTGAGGATGGGCTTTGACTTGCAGAACGTCTGGCGCGTCTCTGACATCAACAACAATTACAAGTGAGTGTTTCACCACTGGGCTCTCCCCAGTCTCCTCTTCCCTTACCTTCTTCCCTTCGCAATCCCTGTGCAGAGCACTGGATGAGTCAGACTCCAGCTAATCCTCCTTCCTGGCCTTGATAACCATCAGGCAGATCAGAATATGAGCCAGATCCCCTTTCTTTCTGCCTTTCACGGTGTAGAATTGAAGAAGGAAAACAGCCCAAACATGAGAGCTAGCAGCAGGTGTAAATGCTGACTCAGGTAGTTTATGGTGGCCATAACCCATTCATGAAGACATTCTGGACTGTTGGGGGAACAGTCTATTGTAGGGTTGCCTTTCTGGTCTAAAGCGCATGTGCTGTTTGAAATGAAAAATGCAAAATTTTCATAAGGTCGGGCAGCTGTTTAGCTCTGTCGAGACTGGGGGCGAAGCAGTGGAGGGCTCTAAGGATGCTCAGAAGTCTGGGGAATGAGCAAGCTTGTTCAGCCTGGTGCAGAAGAGGCTGAAGGGTGATCTGCTTGCAGCCTACAGCTGCTGGAAGGGCAGTTACAAAGCTGATGGAGTGAAACTTCTGACAGTGGCAGATGACTGAACAAGAGGCAACGGCCATAAGGTGCAGCTTGGGAGATTCAGACTGGACATGGGAAGGGAAAAAAAAATCATTCCCCAGCAGTGTGGTGCCGTGCTGGGACAGATTCCCAGAGAGGTGGGGACTCTCCATCATTAGAGCGTTTCAAGTCTTGGATGAGGTGGTCCCATGTGAGCGGGAGGTTGGAGTGGGGTCTCTAGGTCTTTCTGACGTGCCCGTCAGTGTTTCCAGCCTGTCTTCCGGAGAAGAGCACAAGAGCTCTTGGAGAAGCGCTTCTGCATTCTTTGCAGCAGGTGGCATTAAGCCAACAGGATTTTATTAAGCTTTGACAGACGTATTCATTTCTGTGTTCCCTATAATCCTTTTCTTGAAACGACTGGTATCCCTCAGTCTTTTCTCAGCCAGTAAAGGCATCCCCATGACCTACGCATCGAGCAGTTCCAGGTCACTGGTTTCTTGTGGAGACCATGAGAAGCCTCGTGCATGCTGGCCTGGGGAAATCCCAGTGGAGTTTTGCCGTTTGCTGCCTGTTCTCTTCTCTCTTCCTCAAGAATGCAGGCAGCAAGCACTAGATTTGGGGGTTGATTCACAGTTTCTACTTGACCATACTGACCGCAACGTTGCCTTGGGACTGTTAACGTGACTTTGGTGGCATTGATGCAGTTCCTCCAAGGATGTCAAATGAAAATCGTTTTCCTGAACTGCTCGGTTTTCAAGTGCACAACCTGTGGATCCCTGCCCTAGGCAGAGTCTCTCTGTATCTTCGAGAGCAGTCAGGCTTTCTCCGCTGCTAGGTTTTGGGATGTAGTTCCCTCTGACTATTTCAAAAAGTCCAACTTAGATTGACCGTCTGTGGCTCGCTTCCTGGCCAGTAGTACACAGCAATTAGCCAGCTTCTCTCAAGGCAGACATTTTATGTCCAACCAAACCAGGGAAGGAAGAACTTAAACCAAACCTCAGCAAGCTGGCTGCACGCCTGGTTTTGCTTTCCTCCCTCTGCTGAGTTCCTACCTGGGGATCCTGGCAGGTCGCAGCTTCCTGCAGCCATCCCGAGATCTCAAAGCAGGTGCAATTTGCTTGTGCAACTCGGGAACCAGTTCTCTCTTGTCGCTTCGGGGAGTGTGTCTTTAAATCCTGCCTTGGCTTTTGATCACTACCACCTGCCTCTATTCACAGGAATCGGGTTACTTTTTAACTGTTTATAGGCCTTTTATCTTTTATTTCCCAGCGTTGGCAAAACAGTGTTGTTAGAGACAGGATACTCCAAGGCAGTGGCTTTGTTCGTCGTCTTTCAAGTCTGTTCCGAGATTATCTTCTTCCTGGCGACAGCCGTCATAAAATTAGAGCAATACAAGCATATAATAACCACTCCTTTGGTCTCAATAAAAGTACACTATTTCAGCATACAATGACAATAAAATTATTACATGATCCCTGCATGGCGCTCACATCTTCAGTGATCTGTATCCCCAGAGAAACGGATGCGTTCCGGCATTCCCCATCTGATGCGCCCGTGCTGCCCGAGATAGGGCTTGCTTCATGTTGGCCTGAATGCCGGTGGGTTTGGTACGTGCGTGGTTCCTTCAGAAAGGAAAAAACCTTCACCTTTCCGTCAGTGTTGATGCTCGTTTTCAGCTTTGATGTTTTTACAGTTGCGGTTTTATTTATTTTTGACTTTATGAGGAAAAAGCTGGCTGGAGTTCTGTGTTACTGGTTTTGACAGCTGATGTTTTCCTACTCGTTTCTGTGACTGCTTTTAATTCATGTTTTGCCTTATTTTGTTACAATTCTCTACAAATTTTAATATTATCCTTCACTTTTATGGGAAAGGTGATAGTTAGTGTTCTTGCTTGTGTTTGCCATGTGTAGACAGAAAGTCTGCAAGGACTGTTAGGGATAAACCCGCATGTTTTTGCATCCTGCGAAGGAGGCTCTCTCTGTGGGCCACCTGTTACCTTTGTGGCAAGCAGACACTTCGTGGGTCCTTGTCCGTAGGTGTGGTTTGTGCCGATTTATGTGTTTGTGGTGTTGGCTCTCAGCTTTTTCCGGGATCAAACCTCACGGTTTCAAAAATGTTTCATCCTGTGTTCTGGGTCAGCGTGGTCCCAGAGCTGTTCCAGGCCACCCCTCCGTGACCCGCGTTGTTTCGCTGTTCATCTCTTCTTTTTCCACGTGACGTGCGAGCGTATCGCACGACACAGGGACAAGCGTGGTTCCCCTTAGGGACTCCCTTTTCTTGTGAAAAATGCCCGTTGAAGTTCTGTACTGTTCATCTTTTCAAGATCCACATCCAGCCAGCCATGTGGGCTCTGTCTGCTCGTGCAGTGGTGTTTCCAGCAAACTCTACATATGTGCTGCGCGACCTCCCTCCACAAAAGCCGTGTTGACTCTTCCAAAGTGCGCTGTATTTACCCTCGCACCAACTGTGACAGTCAGTTGCTTTGTACAGAAGTCACACTTAAGTGGTTGCCCATGTTCGCCCCAGAGACCTTTTTATAAAATTGATACCGCGTTTGCCACCTTTGGTTCCTCTGGCACCCAAGCCTATGTAAGCAATAGCTTACACATCTCAGTTAATCATTTACCTGGTGCGCATTGGGGTTGCTGTAGAAATGTTGAGCATTATCTAGTCCTGATGATTAGTTACTCCTCGTTCCTAGCAGACTGTTCTAAAACTTCCCCTGCAGAAGTTTCCACATTTATCTCTTCTTGTGCCTTGTCCCTTGTAAAACAGGGTTAGGTCTGGCAGCTTCTCTGTGCGCTCTTCCGGCGAACCCCAGTGCAAATAGTTGTGATTTTCTGCTGCGATCTCGCTGATCTTTCGGGCCTCAGGGTCGGTGGCAGGCTGATATATCCAAGGTGTTTGAAAAAGGTCTTCAGAGTTTTAATCTTTTAACAGGTAGTTTTTCAAAAACTGCACAGCATGTCTCCTTTTTACTGTCTTTGGTTTTTTTTTATTTATGTGCACGTTTTGCTCCTCAGGTTTGTGTCCTTTGGAAACAGTTCCCCTCTTTGAAGGATGCCCTTTCACTTCTAAAATCCTTCTTTTGTTCACTGTTTATCTCCTCCAGCTCTTTCTGTTTGATGCATTTATATTAATAGCATGTTTAAATAACCATTATATCATCTGCAAGCTGCCCCTCCCGGCACCCCCCCTTTTCTGGAGCTCATTGTTACTGTCATGGGAGGCTTGTCCCCTCTAAAAACGTTGTTGAGTTCTACTCTGCAGTGAGTACTGTAACAAAGTCGTTTTTCAGTTACTCTATTTTGGATCAGCTTAGGAGCAAGGGAAGAGTTACGTACTGCTGTACTATTTGGCTGGTAGCGCCAAGCAGCAGCTGATCGTGTCTGAAAATGTCGCCTTTGTCTCATGCGCTATCGTGATGCTTATGTGTTTTATGTGGAAGCAACACAAGTCTCCCATGGCCACTTCTGCCCTCACAGCCCTTCTGCACCTCTTCCAGCCTCTTGTGAATGTTATGTCCCTTCAGTGGTTGGTAGGGTAACCCTGATGCTGTCCTCTTTCTCTTTAGGCTTGGGATTGGAGTCCATGCGCGTTCTGCATTGCTTGTTGATGCTGATGACTCTTAGCCTCACACTTTTACCTTCACGTTTTCCTGGAACGTACCACACGTTGTTCACTAGCTCAGGTCTTCGCACAAAGTGTGCGCTCTGAAATTTAGGGGGCCACTAGTAATCTTCCTTACATCAAGTTTATAAGATGCTGTTAAGCCAACATACTCATTTATCCTGACTTTTAAGTTCCTCTACTTTATTTTTTTGAATTCTAGCCTAGAAGCACAGGTCTGTCTTGACCTCATTGCTTGTTTTTACACGCCCTGCTTTAAATTAGGCTTAACTTCTTGAGGCTCTCCTGTTTCCTACCTGAATTTTATTTAATTCTGTCTTACTGTTTTCCTAAGGCTACAGAGGTTTAGCGACTCAACTTTTAGATATGCCTTCTGAACCTCTCCTGTACTGACTCCCTAATTTTCAGTTTAAGACATCTCCCATGATGTATCATCTGAAGTGCCGGGGAACTGATTCTGTTTTCATTTCAGTGAAGCCCATTCTTCTTGTGTAGACTCAGCTATTCCAAAAGCTCCTCCACATCTTAATAGGTGCTAACCCTCTTCCACATGCCTTTATTCTCAGTCACACACACAGTGCTTCTCTAATTTCCTGACCAACTTTACAAAAGTGGAATCTGAGGCATTTCAGAGATGTCCAAGACTAGACATCCTACCACAGACGTCCTGGTCTTCAGCTTCTTCTCCAACAGCTTTAATTTTGCTTCCTGCATTCCCTTTCCCCACCCTGTTGTTTTCATCCTATAGATCAAACTTGCATTCTGCCCGGGGCTTTCTGAGAAGCTGTCTAGACACCATGTGAAGTGCCATCTTCTAACGTGGCAGGCCCTCGCTAGCATCACAAAACAAATAATACTCAGTGCTGTGTCGTGCCTATCGCCATCGGCAGGGATAGCCTGTATTCAGGGGAACACCAGGCCACCCTCTGGAGCTTTACCAGCTGGATGGTTTCACCCTCCTCAGTTTGCTTCCCATCTGCCCTGAAATGTTCCTTCTAAATGATGTGGGTTATAGCCTAGAGCTAGAGCTGCTCTTTGATGTTCTTTGTCATGTAGGGCTTTGTCTGTCTGAGCTGCTGGACCTCAGCTGGTCCAGTCCAAGCAGTGCTTTGTCTCTGCAGCCTGCAACCTGCCCTGCCTGCAGCCCTGTGCTGCGAGCGGCAGGGCCAGGACAGTAGCTGCAGTAACCGGGATGCCCTTGCACTCCTGGATTTTTACCTGTGCTTCATTTTACTCACATTGCTCTCTCCCCTTCTCCCCAGCACATCGTTTGGCTTTTCCCCTCTTTCCCTTGGCTCCCCTCTTGTCCTGCTGTTAAAGTACTTGCAGTGGGTTTTTAAGATTTTTCTTGGGACATGAACATTCACAGTCTTGTTGCCTCTTCTCATCTCCCCCACTCCCCACCAACTGAGCTTCCGTTTCAGCCGAACTGCTTTATGCTTCGGTTCACTCGGATGTGGGCTCCTTTGGAATGGCAGCTCTGTTCGTTGAAGGGTCGGGTGCCCCCGCTATTCGCTGTGCATGCTGTGACCCAGGGGACCAGATGGACAGGGTCTTGCCCATCGTGTTCCCTCTCACTGCTGGTGTGTGTTCAGATGCGTATCAGGAAGCCGATTTCTGGCACCCCACCAAACAAGATACCCTTTTAGATCTCCCTCATGTCGTTTTATTGTAGCATACACAGAATCACCGTTGCCATCTTTCTGGGCAGAGTTAACATCTTCCTTGCAGAGAAATGTGTAAAGCTTATCCGCAGTGACCTGTTTTCTGCAAGGCAGAAAGTAGTAGGTCGTCATTTACCAGAAGCTGTGTGTGTTTCTGGGTTTGCAAGCGCTGCAAGAAAACCCCACATAAATTAAGTACTATTCCCCTAAACCCTCATGAATTCTTAAATCCAGATGGTGTTCCAAAGGCACTCTTGGGAAGTACTGCAGTACTTAGTATGGGCCTGGAGGTGAGGCCTGCGGTGAAACGAGGTTGTCTTCTCTCAGCTCGTTCCTGACAGCATTTTTTTGGTCACTTTTCCCATGTTGAGACTGGACTGAGACATATGAAGAGGAAGAGCCCAAGTCCTGCACGCTGGCTTTGCGGAAACACGAGCTGCTCCTGCCTTCTCTCTGCACAGCTTCTCTGGTGCAGATTTTGGTTGCTGAGTCTTCATCTTGCCTTCATGCTTTCTTTTTTCCAGGCTTTGTTCCAGTTATCCCCAGAAGCTACTGGTCCCTGTCTGGATCACGGATAAGGAGCTAGAGAACGTGGCTTCGTTCAGATCGTGGAAAAGGATCCCTGTGGTGGTGTACAGGTAAACACACAACCAAAGCGGTGCTCTGTCCCGCTCCCACGACAGCTGCCCTTTTCCTCGTAGTCTTGTGCAGGGCGCTGAGAAGCCAGGCCAGCAGAGCCATGCGTGCAGGGCTGCGGAGCCAGGGAGGGACAGCGATAGCTGCATGTTCTGGTCCTCACGTTGTGTGTTCCTTTTGCCTCCTACGTGAAAACGTGCCCCTCTCAGGACTCCTCCCAGCACGCACATCAGCCTGGCTGGGCACTCGGTCTGCGATGGTACCGCAGGGTGTTCAGAAGGGAGAAACAACATTCCAGGAACTGTCGCTTCTTTCCTGCTTTCGGTTAGATCTGAAGGTGTAGGTGACTCTCCTCCTATGGGAGACGCAGGAAGGACTCTGTGTCGAATTAGTGTTCTCTCGCTTTGAGTTTCAAAACTTTTTCACACATTGGTACTTGCCCAGCTGCTACTTTGAAAAGAAATCCTGGCCAAAATTGGCCTGCTGTATGGCCCTGCTCCCAACCAGGTGTTCAGGCCTGGATGTACCTCTTAATACGCAAGTGCAAATCACTTCTGTTTTGACAGAGTTCTGAGAGTTTGACCAGATCTACGTAGCAGAATGAAATGTTTGCATGTGGCTGAACTTTACTGATGCCTTCCAAAAACAGGGGGATGCAGGAGGCTAGGCAGCAAATAAAGCAGGGTTTTTCAGAGTAAAGCAGTGGTTACTCATCAAAAAATGTCTTCTGGGTGACTGACATGTTTGAATCTAAGAGGAGAGTGGCCAAATAGGTGCACCGAGTCACTGCGCATGCTGTGATGTGTAGATTATGGTTTCTAGCCTTAGACTCTGTGGTAGCCATTACTAAATCCAAATATAAAAAGCTTTGAAAATATCAGAGCTGCACAACAAAGGACAGCCCTGGGAAGCACAAAAGCTGGGAAATTAAACCAGTGAATTTACACGTCCCTTAATTCTACGTCTTCGTGTTTCATGGCTGCAGTTAGATGGTGGCAAAACACAGTGTATTACTATTTCTGGAAGAACTAAATTCTACAGCAGAGTAATAGTGAGTACTGCTTATCGTATGGGGCCTTTCCCTCTTTGTAGCCAAGTCAGCTAAGAAGTTAATTGTATTTGTGATTACTTTTGCTAAAAATGGCCTGGCACTGGCGGCTGTCCCGATGTGCCTCCCCACCCGAGGGCAAAGCCATGTCTTTTTGCTACTCGAACAATTATTTTGTTCCTCACTGTAATGTTACCTAGTAATTTACAAGGTGAGCTGCAAGCCTTTGCAGCCTGGGATCAGATTAGAAAATGCTGACAAGTGATGTTACAAGATGGGACAAGTGCTTGCCCATGTGTGTCTCGCATTTTCGTGTGCTCTTTAGCCTTTCCCCACAAGATTGAAGTCTTTTGGCCAGGAGGGCCCGGGAGGCCCATGACTGCTTCCCGAGTGCCTTGTGCTGTGTGGAAAGGGAAGGGAAGAAATGAAAAGCCTCACACACGGCTCCTCCTCACCCCATAGTTCAGGAGAGAGCGGGGAAGTGGGCTCGGGTGTGTGCATCCTAGGGACTTGGTAACCACGGGACTGTTTGGTAGACTGCAGAGCTTCTGGAGAGCAAGGCTGAATTCGTTGGGTCACGGTCAGACCTGTAAAACATGACACCAAAGGTACCACATTATCAGTTTTCTTGAAAAAGGTATAATTTAGCTGTTTAGGAAAGCAAAAATTCAGGTCTCTGTCTCTTGAGTCCTCAGTGGAGATGCAGGAGCCTCCAGGCACAATTTGCTTTTAAAACAACGCAAAGGATGCAATTAATTATTTAGCTAACTACAGAGGCAGACGGGCACGGTATGCCAGCCGCTCCTCGTTATTACTCTCTGTCTACACAGCCACCTTCAGAAGACCTTGGGACCGTGTTAGCCAGAGGGCTCCTCGCAGACACTCGGCATTCGCTTTGCCCGTGTCCGTGCTGCAGCGGCTGTCAGGCAAGCTGCGGGCAAACAGCGGGCGTTGCTGCAGCCCCGTGGCTGAGCACTCGGTCTTGGGCTTTCCAATCACGCCAGAGTGAGACAGGAGTTTAACCCAGCAACTTGGGACGTGAAAGCACTTGCGTGCACCCGTCTCGGTTGGGAACCTTTAGGTGACGGCTCTGTAAACCCTCTCTCAGCTCTTTCTTGTGTTTTAAGCTAAGCTGCTTGACTTTGCATAGTGGATGAGCACTCTTACGGCCAGAAAATAACAGAGAGGGGACTTGACAGAGATTAGTTGATGCTTTCTGCATGATTGTTATGGGATAAATGGCATGTACCACCAACATCAGGTGCGCTCGAGCCTTGTGCTCTGAGTGAATTTGAGAGTAAAAGCTCAACCGATAAATTGAAAGACACCTCATGTTCCAGCTTTGGATTCTGAAAGGGTCTCGGGGCATTAAAACCAAACTGAGGATCCCTAAGGAATAATTTTGTCCACATAAGTTAAAACACTGTGGCACCTTCCGCCATTCCAGTTTCAGGAAAGGATTGGGTTTTTTTGAGGAAAAACTCCACAGAAATCCCCAGTAAGAAAGGAACCGAATTGCTTCATGTGTCTGTGCTGGGGAGATTCTCAAGAGAACACAGAGTCAAGCTATGGGTGGGAAGCTCATTGCAAGCTCTCTTGTGGTTTTTGTTCATCCCCTGGCACCTGCTATGGTCTCTGCTTGCTGATGACTTCATGCTGATCGATGCTGGCCGTATTTCCTTGCATTTATTGGCGTGTCGCTATGTCTCTTGAAACCGGCTACCTCAAGGCCGTCCCGTGCCCAGCATTTGTTGCAACGCTGAGAAGTTTGTGCTACCAAGAAGTTTTCTGAATTTAATATGACTCTCTGGCAATGTTTGTAATATTGCATCAAGCAGGCTACCTCTGACTTCAAGTGGCCTACACAGCTAAAGACTTTTTCTGCCCTCTGCATCCCAAACCAGTGTCGTGGCATCCAAACAGCCCATTGGGAGCAGTCCCTGGCCCAGCACCTGTGTTTCCCAAAAACGTGCTCAGGCGCTGTCTGGGAAAGCGCTGGTTGGCACCGGCTGAAAACTGTGGGTGTGCTGACAAACAAGCTTGGATGATCACAGGCTGGTGCTTAAGTCCCACACCTTGGCTCTGTTTCTTTTACTAGTATAAACAAAGCCTTTGCTGCTGTCTGCATTAACCATCCTTCAGCGATCCTGAAGACGGGAATAGATCTCCTGGGAGTGACTGCTCTGTAATAAGTCACCTTGCAAAACAAACCAGCAGCAGAGGAGGGCACTGAAAGAGAAAGGTCCTCACAGTAGTTGAACTTAGCTGAACGTGTGGAATTCTTCAGTTCAAAGTCATCATCGTATTATCTGTGAGGTGCCGTTAATGGTAATGCGTTTTCTGCGTTTATTGATAAGTTGTCTCAGGAGAGTAAGGGAACCTTGTCTTTGAGAAGCAAAACTGGTGCTGCAAACTGCAGTAGCTGCTGGTGAGATACCGTACACCACTCTTAGAGCGAGTTCAAAGCCTCGACACGTTTTCTTGGTGTGCTGCCTTACAGCAAATAACGTGAACCGGCACTGTCACCCTCTGTGGAACAGCAGGGCCCTTTGCAGGGCAGCAGCATGAGAACGAGATACCTTCAAGAGTGCGTCTAATAGCCTCGCTGGCATCGAAACAGCCCTTGAGAGATGGGTTGACGCTCGTGCTGGTGTACTTTAGGATCTAGACCGTTACGTCCCCTAGTTGGCCACCAATGCAACTCTCAAGAGGTGTTGACCTACAAAAAAAATAATACTTGCATGTGGTTTATCAGGAGCTTTATCTGCATCTTTGTTCTTACCGCAGCTTGTCTTCAGAGAGGTGCTGCATGTGGGGTGGAGGGGTAGGGAGGGGCAAGCACTGTCGTGGTGCAGGGCTGTCCGGTTGGTTATCCTGTCTCCAAGAAGGGCCAGGCTCCAGGAGAAGCGTGTTGAGGAAGTGTAACAAATGGGACAGGTATGCAGGTGTTCTGCCCTGGTGCATCTTTGGAGCAGCCGGTATCTTAGATTTCCTACAACGGATATTCAGGAGAATCTGTGATTGTGTTTCATGGTCACTTGCTGGACCCACCTGCCATGATTTTAATGTATTTTGGAGCGAATTTATGCTTCCATGTTGCACTGTGGCAGCGACTCTGCTGTCCAAAAAATACTTCTTGTTTTTCTTAAACGTATGGTGTGACCATTCCAGTGCTCATCCATGTTTCTATTGGGGAAAAATAAGACTAATCTTTCAAACTCACTTTTTTTATAGAATTCATGACCTTTTATGGCTCTTGTCCCTTCTTGTCCTTCTGCCACGGTGGGGAGTTGTCTCCTACTTAAGTTGTCCCTATAGCGAAGCTCTTCTATACCCCTGGTTGTCCTTGCCACCCTTGTCTGGAGGTCTGAGTACCACCGTAGCCTTTTTGAGATGGATTAGTGAGAAATTTGTGTTGTTTTGAAGATACATAAGATGTGGTGCCATCATGTCTTCTGTCTTACTCTTTTCCAAATAACTGCTAGCACCTTCTTAACCTTTTTGCTTCTCTTGAGCGTTGAGCTGAGGCTTTTTGAGAGCTCCACAGTGACTTTGAAGTCTTTGAGATCTGGCAGCTGGTGTGTACCGCAGTGCTCTGTGTCACAGCTGGAGTCACGCTTTGGTCATCTGTAAATACTTTTCATTCGTTAATACTAAATCTCATGCCCTGTTTTTTATCCCCCAGTTATCACAAGATCCTTCGCAGGTTTTTCCAGACAACCATAGACTCTCCTGGATAATTCTGTATCACCGGCAACTTTGCCACCTAATCATCTGTTCCCTTTCCATGCCATTTGGGAATGACTTGATTAGCGTGTTCATGTCAAAAATGAACACTTCTTCCTGCTTCAGACCTTCTGCCAGGCGTCAATAAGCTACAGTCAGAGAAGGGTTCACATTTTAGGGGTTGTTAATAAACACCAACTCAGGCCTCCACCCAGAAACTAACCAGTCTGATGCTGAGGGAGCTAATCTTTCTAACTTACAAGTGATAAATGAAATGGTTTAACAACCAGTACGTACTTTAAGCGAGGCGGGGGGAAAGAAAGAGAATGGGAGAACAGAATGGTGTTAAAATAAAAAAAAAAAACTGTTACTTTCCCAAAGCACAACCATAATTATTTAAAGTTCTCTTCTCTGGTTTAATATATAAATATTTACACATCTATATATGATAATATATCTATTTTACATACGATATATTTATAGATAATGAGATATATTTATATATTATTGTAAATAAAAACATACAAGCAGTTTAGTAGAGTAATGGCTAGAACAGCTGTCAGCTTCCCCCTTGCTGCAGAAACTCCCCCTTTGTTTCAGTGCTAGTTGAGTCGCAGGCACAGCTGTCGGTCCTGGAGGTGAGGCCGTGCGAGCTGCAGCTGACCGCGGAGCTGCCACCATCCCACTGGCACCGGCTGTTCCCGACAGCCACTCCTGCAAGCGCTGCAGCGTCCTGCTCCTCTGCAATCTTGTTTCGCCAGCTGTTCTGACTCCGTTAGCTGCTCCTGTGCTACTCACAACCATCTTCTGTTCCTCACCGCCGTGATGCGAGTGATAGCCTCCATGTCACTGCTGCTGTTGTGAATAAGGGGTATTTGAAATGCCCTGCCCTGTTTCGCTGCTTGACCGCAAAAGTAAATGCAGCAGATAAAGTAGGGAGGAGGGTTGCACAGGTGCTGGCTGTAGGTGAAGCTTCCTGGGGTTGTTCCCCATCTCTCCAGGGGGCTTCACTGGGCTCTCGCTTCCTTTGCAGACACATGCGTAACGGGGCAGTGATTGCACGCTGCAGCCAGCCTGAAATCAGCTGGTGGGGCTGGCGAAATGCCGATGATGAGTACCTTGTGACATCTATTGCCAAAGCCTGTGCCTTGAACCCTGGAGTAAAGGTATCCGGTGGCGTGCCGCACAATGGGAGCAGTGACGGCAGCGAGGCCTGCGATGCCGACTTCGGTGAGACAGCTTACTTCCCTCCACTCTCTCCTAAACGCGTGAAATCCTACACCTAAATGTTGCTGTTGCTGCTAACGGGGCTGTTAGATTGCAAGGTTTAAACCCGATATCCAGACGGGTCGTCTGGGCCCTGTGAGGCCTTGACTGCGGTGTGTGGAGCGGGTTGCTGGGCTCGTACGTGACCAGTGTTGGTGGCACTGGAGGCCTGTTGGAGGGAGGGAGGGAGGGAGGTGCTGGGAGCTCAGTCCATGTCTGTCTCCGCAGACTCATCCCTGACCGCATGTTCAGGCGTGGAGAACGCAGGAACTCCTCAGAAGCTGCTGATTCTCGATGCCAGGTCCTACACTGCGGCTGTGGCCAACAGAGCGAAGGGAGGCGGCTGCGAATGTGAAGGTACAGAGGGCTAAGCACATCCCAGAACACCTTCCTCGTAGACCTGCTTTGTTGAGTGGGTCCTAGAGCGCCGCTGGGGCCCGGGGCAGCGTTTTGGTACTTGATCTCTGGAAGCACGTTCCTCTTCTTGCTTGTGCAATGTCCATTATTCCAGTTATATTGCTGCTGGCCCGCAAGACCTTTGTGGGAAAGCTGCCTATGTGGAGGCCAGAAACGGTGCTGCGAGGGGACAGCTGAACTACATGTATGGAGACAGTTGCTGCAGTGGCAGCAGCTCTCTCTGAATGTTTCCGTCTCTCTCTTGTGTTCAGAGTATTACCCAAACTGTGAAGTCGTCTTCATGGGCATGGCCAACATCCACTCCATCCGGAACAGTTTCCAATATCTGCGTGCTGTCTGCAGCCAGGTGCCAGACCCCAGCAAGTGAGTGACTGTTATCCAGCTGAGTTTGATGCCATGTCCGTCAGTGTCCTGCGGTGTTTTCCCTCCCTTTTCCTTTTTCCTCTCTCAAGTTTCTACCTCAGAAAATGGAGGGATAGGAAAGTGCTCACGCTACTTGAATGCTGCTTATTTTGATCTCTGGTAATCCAGAAGGGATTGCAGCACTGCCTTAGTGTCACTTGGTTGCCGTTGTCCTCTGAGGGTTTCTAAAATGTAGCTGTATCTGGGAAAAATTGAAATTAGGGGTTGGATTCTTTGCACTTCTTCCGGGGCTGGCTGGCTCCTCTCGAGCATGTTTTAGAAAGACTGATTTTCATTGAGGACTCCAAAAAGACAGCTTAAAATATGTTTTTGGGTTTTTGTTTTTCCCCACTGGAGAGCTAAGCAACTATTCTCTTGCTTTTTGCATACCTTCTAGCTGGCTTTCAGCCCTGGAGAGTACCAAGTGGCTGCAGCACCTCTCTGTGATGCTGAAGGCAGCAGTGCTGGTCTCCAGTGCGGTTGACAGAGAAGGGCGTCCAGTGCTGGTTCATTGCTCGGACGGCTGGGACAGGACTCCGCAGATCGTAGCGCTGGCGAAGATTCTTCTGGACCCTTACTACAGGACCATGGAGGTATGAGTTGTGCTATGCTGCTAGTTCGTGTCTGTTAGAAAGCAGTTTTTGTCTCAGAGCCTCCGGAGTAAGGAGCGGGATTGTGTTTGGCAATAAAAGTTTAGTGGCGTTTCAGAGCTCCTCTTGTGGGTGTTGTGTTTTTCCATGTTCTCTTCGCGCCTCTTTGCGGTGAACTGCACCTCGCCCCTCTGCCCAGCTTGGTGAAGCTGTGTGGTAAGTAACCTCTTGTGTTCAGCTGCTTCCCTGCTCTTAATAGTGCGTGTTCTCCAAACTGTTCATTGTATGGAAATAACAGCTGTTTGTTTGTGTTTGGAAGCCTCTGACATTCAGGTAGCTTTGCTCCCAAACCAAGCACTGGTGCAGCCTCCTTTCCAGCCCTTCAGGAGTCCTGAGTTTGCCTGGCACTGCTGGTGGATGGGGCTTGGCTTGTCCTGCTACGTGACTGCAGCAAAGTGTCTGCAGTTAGGATTTTTTTTTCTTTTATTCACAGGGCTTCCAGGTGCTTGTTGAATCAGATTGGCTGGATTTTGGTCACAAGTTCGGTGATCGCTGTGGTCACCAGGAGAAGGTGGAAGATCAGAACGAGCAGTGCCCAGTTTTTCTCCAGTGGCTGGATGCTGTTCATCAGCTTCTGAAGCAATTTCCTTGCCTCTTTGAATTTAACGAAGCATTTTTGGTAAGAAATACAAATGCAAACACCCCTCTATCCCGTGCAGGATGTGAGAAGAGGTGGAGGGAAGGCTGTGATGTTTTACAGTGGTGTAGTTGAAAGAAAACAAAAATTGAAGTCTTTAAAAATGGGCAAGTGTCTGAGTAGTGCTTGGGCTCTCTGCTGGCATTCGTGATGTACCCTCGCTGTGTGGGTCCAGCCCTGCCCTTCCCTTGTGGTATCTTGACCTGGTTCTGTACTGTGATGCTTCTGCTGGCTTCTGTTAGCTGCTTGCGATTTCCTCCTCCTCCTCCCAGTGGGTACTGCAGGGGCGGAGTACCTAGCAGATTGTGCGGTGATTGAGGAGGGTTTATATTCTCCGGTTTCTTTGAATCCCTTCCTTCTCCATGTCCCTTTCTAGCCCAGTGAATTCAGGTACCAGCAGCAGCACTGTTTTGATTAAAACCCTGATTTGTGTATCTCAGAGCAGTATGAGTCTGAAATGTTTTTAAAGACTAAATTAGGGATACGATAGCTATTAATCTGTCTTATCAAATAACACAGGTTAGGGTTATAGAGGGATGGCTTTGGTATCAGCTGACTGCTGCTTTCGCTGTAAGTGATTCCTGTTGCTGTCCCCTCTCTGTCCTGCCCGGTGTGGCAGAGAGGAGAGCGGTAGGGTCACCGGCTGGGTGAGCCATCCCAGAGACGCAGAAGATGTTTCCCCTGTAGGCAGGAGACACCCTTTCCCAACAGCCCTGACAATTGTTCCCCTTCTGATGCTGCAGGTGAAGCTGGTGCAGCACACATATTCCTGCCTCTATGGGACCTTCCTTGGGAACAGCCCCTGCGAGCGAGAGATGCACAACATCTACAAGCGTACCTGCTCCGTGTGGTCCCTCCTGCGGGCTGGCAATAAGAACTTCCACAATCTTCTCTATATGCCAGGGTCTGAGCAGGTCAGTACAGCTCCTGGCACAGCTTTCCAAGCTCTCCGCCTGCCAGGCACCAGGGACCATGTGAGGAGAGGTTGGAGGGGGTTCCTTTTGCGTTCATCTCTGATGGTTGTTGCAGGTGCTGCATCCAGTGTGCCATGTGCGAGCGCTGCACGTCTGGACAGCAGTGTATCTCCCAGCTTCCTCGCCGCATCCTCTGGGACAGGATGATATGGACATTTACCCACCCTCTGGATCTCAGAGCCAGGAGTTCAGCGGCAGATGTTTGGACAGGTAAGGGCCTAGAGCTCCCGGCCCAGGTTGCCACCTACCCACAGGCCTTCTTTTCCTCCTTGCTCATTGCAGTTCCTCTGTTTTACCTGTTGTTCTCATCTTTCCTGGGGAGAATAAGAGCTCTGTGGCATTATCCCAGCCACTTGGAGAAGAACGTATACAGCTCCCTGCTGCACCTAAAAAGGCAGACTGCAGAGGCCACGCTGTAATACTATGCATTTCAGCTCGTGCAGCTGCACCGCCCCTCCCCACCAACCCCGTGATCTGTAATTAGGAACATTTCCCATTCTTCTTCTCAGTTTCCACTGAATTGGGGAAAGTTTCAGGAGTTTTTGAGTTGTGTTTGGTTTTGGGTTCTAGATTACCGAAGACAAGATCTATGGATGACCTGCTCTCAGCCTGCGACTCCAGCAGCCCACTGACTCGCACATCTAGTGATCCCAACCTGAATAACCACTGCCAGGAAGTCCGGGTGGGCCTGGAAGCCCGGCATGCCACCGCTGAGGGGGCTGAGCTGCCCTTGGGCGAAGGCAGTACTGTGGCTGCGGGAGAGGCACGGCAGCTGGAAGAGGAAAACACTCCTCTGCAAGCCAACAGCGCTTGTAGCAGCCGTGCTGAGCACACCGGGCATAGCAAGCAACTGAGCAGCTGGGCTTCTGTGCCAGCAAGCGGTGTCTCTCTGGAGGCAGAAGAGGGAAACGGAACGCGCATGGAGGAACTGGATGGCACATGTCCAGCTCCAAATCCTTCCAGACAGGAAAATGTTGACAGAGTTTCCACCAGTTTGGGAAAGCAGCTAGACAGCTGTCCCCACGAACCTTTGAAGGCTACTGACGTGGTGTCCGATAGAGGAGGCTGCCCCAAGGGAAACACCACCACCTGCCAAGACATTTCCAGCCAGGAGTCCCTGGCACCAAGTGCCCCTTGTCAGGACCTCCAAAGCCCTGCCCCGGGCATCCCCTGCCCAGATGAAGACAACGGCAAAGGTGATGCTGGAAGGAGCGTGCCCTGCGAGGAGCCTGGCCGGCTGGGGAGAATCCCGCTCGAGCAATGGCGCAAGCCCATTTCCCAGAGCCAAAGCAGCGAGTTCTCCTTCCTAGGGTCCAACTGGGACAGTTTTCAAGGAATGGTGACATCGTTCCCCAACGGGGAGCCTGCTCCCAGACACCTCCTCTCCTATGGCTGCTGTAGCAAGAGGCTGAGCAGCAAACCTCTGCGGGCACCAGGCCTGTGCCTCAGCGGCCAGTGGTCTGCCAGAGAAGGTGCAAAACCCTCAGTCTGCTCTGGCCACGTCGGCACACATTTTGCAGGCCTTGCAGGGAAGCCCAACCGTTCATGGCTGCCCTGCCACCTAAAACAAGCATCTGGTCCCAAGCACGTGCCGCCAAAATGTCCTTCTCCTGTGCCTCCTCTCTACCTGGACGATGACGGGCTCCCCTTCCCCACGGATGTGATTCAGCACAGGCTGCGGCAGATCGAGGCCAGCTACAAGCAGGAGGTGGAGCAGCTGCGCAGGCAGGTGCGAGAGCTGCAGCTGCGCCTGGACATCCGCCACTTCTGTGCCCCTCCAGCCGAGCCTCCGATGGACTACGAGGATGACTTTGTAAGTAACTGCCTCGAGCACCCAGCTCCGGTAGTGGGGCTGCAGCAGCGGTGGTCTCCGCGCCCCCCGTCACACTGCCCTCTCCAACCCACAGGTCTTGATGTCTTACTTTTGGAGTGGGTGGTTAACATTGTTCCTATGTTTCCTCAGCCCTGTTCCCCTCCTGTCTGTGTGCCGTGTCCTTGCGTCACCCTGAGGTATCTCTGCTTCCGGAGGGCCAAGCAGTGGCTCCTACACGGTTGTGAATGCTTTATCCCTTCTCTGGGGAGCTGCAGAGCCACCCACGTGCCCGTCGAACACTGAGCGTGGCTGGAGCGGGGAACGCCCCTGACTCTTCAGTTGAGGCAGCTGAGGGGATTTATGAGTTTGTCTCTTTTTGCAGACATGTTTGAAGGAATCGGACGGCAGCGACACAGAGGATTTCTGTTCTGATCACAGTGAAGACTGTTTGTCAGAAGCAAGCTGGGAACCTGTTGATAAGAAGGAGACTGAGGTATGTGTCCTGTTACGGCAGCTGTAATGCAGCGGGAGAGAATGCTTCCTTGCAGCTGACTTTGGTTGTTATGGCAGCAAAGAGTGGGCTGTAAGCAAGGCAGAGAGCAGCCACCCTTGTCCTTCAACGCATCCTTTGCATCCTCCGCTGCTGCCTTGTCCGGTAGAAGGGGACTGGTGGGATGGGCTTGCTCTGGGCTCGCCTGTTGTGGTCCAAAGGCACATCTCAACCTGCGCTGGGGTCCTGAGACCCGGTCGTTGTGGTGTTACAAACTGAAAGCTGATGAGGACTGGTGTCTGCCCTAGGTCACGCGGTGGGTTCCAGACCACATGGCCTCGCATTGTTTTAACTGTGATTGTGAATTCTGGCTGGCCAAACGGAGGCATCACTGCAGGTAAACAATATTATCGCTGTAGTTCTGCTCTTCTCAGCCCGTTTCTCACAAACCTCACAGAATGCCTGTCTGCAGTGTGCATTCCCTGCAGCTCCCAGGAGGAAGTTTTAGATCTTTCCGTTATTTGCTAGGCCTCACAAATTCCCTGTGGATTCCCATTCTACATTGCTCTTGTTTCTGTTTTTCCAAGGCCTTTGGCCCTTCTCCTGCGTAGTAATGCCCATTAGTCCCTTTTTAGGGCTAGCTGATTAGCTTGCACTGGAGACCCCGGTGTATGCTTCAAAAAACATGTTGACAAGTCGCAAGTAAGGCAGGTACTTCGCCCCTGAGCTGGATCCTTTGCGCTTGCCCAAGTTTTGCTGTGGTGTTCCCAGCTCTCTTCTTACTGGTTTTCTTGCTCCTTGACAGGAACTGTGGGAACGTGTTTTGTGCTGGTTGCTGCCATCTGAAGTTGCCCATCCCTGATCAGCAGCTGTACGACCCGGTCCTCGTTTGTAACTCCTGTTATGACCACATCCAAGTGTCTCGTGCCCGGGAGCTCATGAGCCAACACCTGAAGAAACCCATCGCCACAGCTTCCAGCTGAATGCCAGACAAGGGACCTGTCTAAGCCCAGCCTTTTCTCTCATGGGTTTGAAGGGTGACTCTGCCTCCACTGTAATTGTGAAGGCCGTTGGTGCAACACTTGAACACCAAGCTTGAATGCACTGTCTTGAGCAGTCTCACTATCAGTCTGGAGCAGAGGAGCTCAGATCAGAGAGTATGGTGTGTGTCCCCGCTCTGGTACCGGTGGGCCCGTACATTGTAGTCTGACGACCTAGGGCTGAAGAGGGGATCGCAACCTCTTTCTTTTGTGGGCTGGAAAGCAATGTTTTCATGGATACTGCCTGTGCGAAGTACCCCCAAAGCAATAGAAAGGCATGTTTAGAACCAACCCCCCCTACAAAGGCAGGCTGCTGTACGAGGAGGAAGAGGGCAGGCTCCAGGTGGTACTGCGGGCTCTGGAGCACTTCTGTAGATTCTCTTTCCATGAGTGTGATTTGTGATCAGCTTGGCGAACAAGACTCATTAGCCATCACTAATTAATTTTCTCTCGAGCATCGAAGAGAAAGTCATTCTGGCTGAGAACGGGACGAGCAGATTTTGCCCGTTTTCATGCTCCGCAAGGATTGGTGAATGCACTTGACTTTGCCTCTGCCCCCAACACTGCGGGGAGATGGGAGTTTGGCTCTTTCACTTCTGCTCTGCCTGTCTGCTTTGTCTGCGGTAGTGTCACAGCCTGGTGCTAACACTGGAGTGGCACCCTGATCCTCTCCTGGCATGGAAACAGAACTCGTGTTCTGTGTTGCTCCTCCTCCCCTTTTCTGCCCCCGGCTCTCCACTTCCTACTGCTCTTTATCCTGAAAACTTGATACCTTGAGGGTATAGGCCATAATGTGTTGTTTTACCTCCTGGAATGTGCTGTCTGGTGTATGTGAGGGTTTCAGTCCAAATGCTGCTATATATTTCTGTGCACTTAATGTAACCCGAAGAAGGGAGAACGAAGCATCGATACCAAAATGGGGGTGGGGAAGGACACTGGCTGACAATAGACACTACACTCTGTGCTTTTCACTTCAGGATGTACAGCCAAGCTGCAGTGGTAAACATGACGTGTGGCATCTGTCCAGTGGTGGAAACGATCTCTCTGACTTGCCCCAGTGCTACCTAAAATGCCTCTTGAATTTGACTTTTTTTTGTCTCCTGTACAGTGGTCAAAGTTCAGAGTTGCCAACTTGTAATTGCCTCTCTGCTTCTTCCTTAAACTAGAGCAGGNTTTTTTTTTTTTTTTGCCTAACGGTTTGTCATCTCCGTTGGAGGGAATGGGATAATGACCCTTTCCTGCACTTGGATATGTCGGCCTCTGGTTTTGTAAATCCCAATAGTGCAAGCAAAGCTAGCATCATCTGAAGACCCTGTACTTACGCGGACCCTGCTTCTTTTCCATACTGGGAACAACCGATATGGCTTTGGGAAGAGAAGGCACCTCGCTTCAGATTCTCCCCCTGCCTTGTACCTTGCAGTCATTGCCAGACATGGAAGAGTGACCGTTGGGCTGGCAGAAGAAATCGGATTTGCTCCTGTTTTGCACATGTTGGAATGACTGCAAGCAATAAGGAAGCCAGAAACTAGGTACTCCTGGCCCTTCCATTCAGGCCGTTAGTCCAAACTGCTTTTAGCTCTTGTGAGTTTCAGCGTCACAATGTGCTGGCCAAAAACTCTAAAATCAGTTCGATAGCATTGTGACAAACAAGATGTGCTGTACAACTCAATACAGTTGAAATAAAATCTCTATATTAGTGCTGCTGTGTTTGGACCCATTCTTCAGTTTGTGGTGAATTCTCCCTGTGCAGCATTTCCCGGGCTGCTGTTACTTGCTACCTTTTCCCTTGATTTCAGGTGTGTTAGGAATTTAGTATCCCTTCTCACAAAGAAGAATCAGGGGTAGGACACAAAGCACGCTATGCTGTGGTCTTCTGCTCTGAGGCCCTCTGCTCTTTTTCTGAAAAAAAGCCTGCAGCTGCCCAGGACACCGGCCTCTTCCAGCCTCTCCCATAATGACTCAGTGAGGAATTTTTCTTTTCCGAGGAAGAGCTGTGAGGCAGGATTCGCTAGCTCTTCACTGACATGTTTGTAGCACTTTTTGCTGCAGCGGCTGTACGGATGTGTTCCTCTGGGCAGGATGAGGGATGGCAGCTGTTGCACTTGGTCAGCCCAGCGTGCCAAGGGTGATGCAGGGTTACAGCTTGTGGTGGAGCTGGAGAGAATCTTTCAGAAAGCCTGTCCTCAATTTAAAGCATCCGGGGATCTTAAAACTGAGCAGATCCCTGGTAAATGGCTCGCATCGTGCAGGTCAGTGTTCCTGTCAGACAGGGAGTACCTAAATGCTTTGTTGTATGAGAAATAAGCAGCAGGATGACTTGTCGCATTTAAAAATTAACCATTGCTCCTGAAACAGTCACACAAAGGAAGGTCATCCTTGGAGGCAGTGTTGCAGAATATTAATCACGAGCGATGTTTTCACAAGAAAGGACAGTCTGCTCGTGAACGTCTAGGCTCTGGTCTGAAACACTTCTGATGTGCTAGGCCGTGGCAGGCTGGCTGCCGGGGCTCTTGGGTGACTCTTTGGTTTCTTGCCACAGGCTGGGACAGAACTTCCCCCTCCGCATCCCAAGCTGAACACAGGCATTTTGCTGGCGACGCTCATGACTGCTGTAATGTCAGGACGGCCACGCCAGCAAAGGGCACTTAACGCTCGTGATTATCGAGCACAGAATGAAGCATTATCACGTGAAGAACATACAGCCGTGATTTGCCACCACGTTCGGCCTGGGGTGATCCAAGCGCGTGCTGAAATGTGCCTAAACCTAGTGCAAACGGTGAGATCAAAGCCATCCCCTATCAGTGCGCTAACAGCCGTGAATTCTTAGCACATTAACAACTGGAACTGCTTATGATGAACTGTAGTATCTCATCAGCCTCTGAACAAAATAAACAAATTTAGGTGTAGTGAGAAGCCAGGTCAAGCTTGTGATGGTTGATGTTATTCAGCTGCTAAGCCATTAACAGATAATGCTAAAACTGCAGGGGAAGCAAAGAGCCTTGGGGAGCCTCGGTTGTGACAGAAGAAAGGAGGGAGGTGGTGCGTGGCCTTCGTGTGAACCCGGCGAGTGCGGGGCAGGGAACGGTTTAAAGGGAGAGAGAGGGGCCAGAGGGCCGTTCGGTGTGTTTCTGTCCCTTCAGATCGTGTCTCGTGTGACCTGGCACGAGTAGTGAGGTGCTGAAAGGTGCAAGCCGTGGCTTTGCCGGGAGCATGCAGCACTCTGGATGCTGCTCAAAAAACATCGTTCTGTCTTTAAACAGTCGTCTGTTTTGCGGCTACGGGCTCAGGTTCAAAGTGCTGGAGGAAATGCTTAAAAGGGACCTGTGTTTCTGGGCTTCGGGTTCAGGGGTGTTTTAATTTTAGGGACTCGGTGTCTGCATTTCAGTTAGGGACTACACATTGCCGGCTCTGACCTGAGTCACGGTTGGTGCAATAAAAAACTCACCTAACCCCTGTCAGATAGTCGTCTTGCGCTCCTGCTGCACGGGGGCGAGAGGAGAAGCCTTAAATTGTTTCACTGAAGTAATGCAAAAGACAATCTCAGGAATGCTGAGAAAATGTTTTGGGGAAGTGGACCTTTTTTTCCTTGATTTTTTTCAAGTTTGTGTTCAGTATGCTTCTCTCAAGTTTTGGCTGTTTACACCGAGCAACCATTACATAATCCTTAAGACAATAAATTATTACTGAGGAAATAAAAATGCAGAGCCTCTTGGGAAGACAGCGGCATGAGCTCGGGCCATTCATTACTTGGGCGAAGCGCCATTCTTTCACGGTGCAGGATTTTAGCTGACAAGCACTGACAACATTTCTGCTCCTTCCTGCTGTGGCTGCTGTCTCAGAATAATGATAAACGTGCTAAATCTGACAGAGATGGAGATAACAATCAGCCAGTCTGGTGGAGGACAGGCAAAAATCGTATCTTCTGATCTCTCCCTATCGTTATTT
>VZSC01008500.1:209054-274146 GCA_013398225.1 Steatornis caripensis | reverse complement strand
GCATCATTAGCAAACTTGCTGAGGGTGCGCTCATCCAGTTTGTTGATGAACATGTTGAACAGGAGTGGGCCCAGTACTGACCCCTGGGGTACACCACTGGTCACAGGCCTCCAACTAGACTCTGCGCCACCAATCACAACACACTGAGCTCTGCCATTCAGCCAGTTCTTGATGCAGCTCATCTAACCTACACTTCCTAAGCTTACCTATGAGGATGTTGTGGAAGACAGTGTCAAAAGCCTTGCTGAAGTCGAGGTAGACAACATCCACTGCTCTCCCTTTGTCTGCCTAGCCAGTCATGCCATCATAGAAGGCGATCAGATTGGTCAAGCATGATTTCCCTGTGGTGCACCATGCTGACTACTCCTGATAGCCTTCTTTTCCTCCACATGCTTACAGATGACTTGTAGAATGAGCTGTTCCATCACCTTTCCAGGGATGGAGATGAGGCTGACTGATCTGTAGTTTCCTGGGTCCTCCTTCTTGCCCTTTTTGAAGATTGGCGTGACATTGGTTTTCCTCCAGTCCTCAGGCACCTCTCCTATTCCCCATGACCTTTCAAAGATGATGGAGAGTGGTTTGGTAATAACATCTGCCAGCTCCTTTAGCACTTGTAGATGCTTCCCATGAGGGCCCATGAATTTGTGGGTGTCCAGTTAGCTTAAGTGATCTCTAACCCATTCCTCCTTGACCAAGGGAAAGTCTTCCTTTCTCCAGACTTTCTTATGTCCAGGGTCTGGGAATCCTGAGGGATGGCCTTAGCAGTAAAGACTGAAGTAGAGAAGGCATTCAGTAACTCAGCTTTCTCTGTAGCCTCTGAATCATCCTCTACAACTTGCATTTTAATGCTTTGTCACATCTATATCGAAATGCTAGTAATTTCATGCAGGAAAAACTTCCAAAGACTTTTAAAGCAACTTTGAAAATGAAATTTGGGAGACTTAGTTTTATTAAAATGTAGCAGAAGCTGTATTTCTTTAGTAGGCTCTGAAAATTTTTCTTAAGCTTGCACTGAGGGTATCTGACATGTAAAAATGTCAGATAGTTTGTAAAAATACACACAGAAGACCCTCTAGACCCAAGTAAACAGACAGCAAGATAGGTGCCAAAGTGGGCTGGGGCCAGCATATGATGAGGAAGCCATGACATCTGTGATTCTGTTGCCCACTGTGCTCAGAGCTTAGTGGGAGCAGCAAGCCTTTCCTAGAAAAGAGGCAAGTTATCACCAATCAGCTATTAGTAATGTGTTTTCCCTCTGTGAGAGGTAACTGCTTCCTGCTGTTGCCTTCTGCAGAATTCCAACTAGAAGGCTTAACCCCTAATTTGGGAAAGAATAATTGCTCTAACAGTCACTGAAAAGCTGTCAGCCCTTGCTTGGGATGGCATTTCCTGTGCTTTTTGTAGGAAACATTCACCTTGTAGTCACTGTTCACTTTTACTGCATCTCAGAATTTCCTGTATTAAAAGTGGAAGAGAGGAGGCTTAATAGCACTTGGCTTGGCTATGGAAATATGCCAACAAAGTTTGTTGTAGTAGTGCATCACTGGATTGATTAAGCAGGATGCAGGTAGTATGTTTAACAGTACTGTTCTCTAAGGGGAAAGAAGATCAGTAACTCTCCCTTTTACAAAACCATGAAGCAAAGTTAATCACCTCTTTTTGCCTCATAATTTAGTTATTTAAATGTTCAAAAAAGATGAAAAAAACCGCAGGAGGACACCTGTCTGAGTACAAGAAATTGATATAAATAGAGAGACTGGAAAAAGTAGTTGTGAGTCTCGTTTTCTACTTCAGGAAACACCGGTCAGAATAGGACTGTGTAGGAAAAGCACTGCCATAAGCTCTTGCTGAGGGAGAAACTGGGGCACAGCTCAGCACTGTTTGTTTTCATGTAGGTTTAGAGAATAAACCACAGAAGGCTGAAAGGGAGATTTGATTTACTGTTGTTCAGAAACCACATTTTCTTAGGTCTGCAAGCGTCAGCTGTCCCTACATTTCTGCTAGGGTTTTAGATTTTTTCTTTTTTTTCCTTTTTTAAATTTTTTTAATCCGTCTGTATTTTCTGTTTGGGATAATAAAAGTTTAGAAGTCTGGAAGAGGAGGAGAAAGTGGTTTGCAGCAAGGAAGCGGACTGTCTCATTTAATTCATTTTTTTCCTCGTTGTTTGGCAGGTGGAAAGCACAGACTTACAGAGCTGAACTGGATCAGCTGAAGAAGTGGGAGAAAAGAAACAAAACAAGCACAGCACCATTGAAAAGAGCTTCAGATTTATCTAGCAGCATCACCACAGCAACCAGAATATACAACTAAAAGACAAGGGCTAGAGCCGAGAAGGTGAAAGTGCAGCTCCTTACCTTTGGACAGAAGGCAGCAAAATAATTATGCAGAACAGAAAAGAGTATTTGATGGATCTAGCCAAACTGTGGCAAAGGGAAGCGTCCCTTCATTAACAGGAATGTGCCACTCTTTAAGCACTGGAAAGGGGAGTGCCATGAGATCTACTGAAGAGACTATTTCTGTGGTTGCATATCTACATGTGTTTGCACGCCTGCTGGGACTGAATTAGGTGGTACGGGCATCTTGGACCATCAGGTATTGGATAGCCACTATTTTTTTCATTCAAGGTGTACCTGGCACAAGACCTGAAAGACGCCGCAGATCTCTCGCAGACACAAACAGAGTGAGACAATCTCCAACCTTTCCCTTCTGAAACTGCCTGCTATACCATGGGATGTCGGCAAAGCTCTGAGGAGAAAGAGGCAGCGCGGCGGTCTCGTAGGATTGACCGCCACCTGCGCTCTGAAAGTCAGCGACAACGAAGAGAGATTAAGCTCCTTCTCCTGGGTACCAGCAATTCTGGGAAGAGTACTATCGTAAAGCAGATGAAAATCATTCATAGTGGTGGCTTTAACTTGGAGGCTTGCAAGGAATACAAACCTCTGATCATCTATAATGCAATTGACTCTCTCACACGTATCATTCGGGCTCTAGCCACACTTAAGATAGAATTTCACAATCCTGACAGAGCATATGATGCTGTGCAGCTTTTTGCCCTGACAGGCCCAGCTGAAAGCAAAGGTGAGATCACCCCGGAGCTTCTGGGAGTCATGAAACGGCTCTGGGCAGACCCTGGTGTGCAGGAGTGTTTTTGCCGCTCCAATGAGTACCACCTAGAGGATAATGCTGCATACTATTTAAATGACCTAGAAAGGATTGCAGCACTGGACTACATCCCTACCGTGGAAGATATTCTGCGTTCTCGGGACATGACCACAGGGATTGTAGAAAATAAGTTCACGTTCAAAGAGCTGACTTTCAAAATGGTGGATGTGGGTGGACAGAGATCTGAACGCAAAAAATGGATCCACTGTTTTGAGGGGGTTACAGCAATAATTTTCTGTGTGGAGCTGAGTGGATATGACTTGAAGCTGTATGAAGATAACCAAACAGTAAGTGCATCTTCTGCTGCTTACTCTCTTTCCTTGTCTTCCTTCCTCCCCCTCAGTGTTTGCCCTTTTTTTTCTCCTCCTCCTCCCTACCCTCCCAAGGCAGTAATCCCTGTGTTCCCAGCCCCAAATATGAATTCTTCCCCTCACCTCCTATCTGTAGTAAAAGGGCAGAAGCTATGATTCCCTTTATATAGTTTTTCACACCGGACAGACTTATTTCTTTAATGTTACTTTTGGGAAATGGAGGTGCTATTCACATGACAGCAGATTTTTTTTTTGTGCCTTTTTGTTAAATGTTTACTTGATTAAGTGTTACTCTGAACATAAAACGGTAGACAATGCTGACATCCTGGTGTACAGAGATGGTTAATTCAGACACCGTGTTTTGCAAGTCCTGGGAAATTTGAAGCTAAAATAGTAATAAGTAACAGATTTCTCCCTATCTTTTCCAGGATTTTCAATTGGAATTTGGTATTAAATTAATTTTTAAAAATAATAAACCAAATATTGTTTTAATTAGTATGGAACTTAAAAAAATTTTCTCTGTTTTTGTTTATATGGCTGATTTGCCTTGTCCAATGAATAACTACTGCCGTTTAATTCCCTTTGCTTCTGGTTTCCACAGCATGTAAATACAGCAACTATGGAACAATATGTGAACACTTATGCATGTGCAACTATGTGTTTGCTATCACATTCAGCTAGTCTGTAAAATGTGGTGCTTAAGAGATGGGAGTTTGTGGATAGGAACACGTAATGATTTTATCATCTAGCAGTTCCTAAACATGCTGTATTTATGTTTGAAAACAGCTGCCTTTCAGAAGAATTAAAATCTATACTGTAAAATCAGAAAGCTGACCTTAAAATGCTGCTACTTCTCTTGTACTCCCTTACACATGTTCCGTTGTTTTACATTTAGACAGCTTGTTCAGCAATATCAGTTCCTGGAGTAGTCCAGAACACCAGAATCCTTGTTTTTTTTACAGCATACGCATTACATAAGTGGTGTTGGGGAGTAAATTGTTCCAAGAAATTTTTATATGATGTTTCAAATCTAACTGGATCTCGGTAGGTTTACAGAAGGGGATCTTTCAGCTAGGTCTAATGATGTGGTTTTGGCAGTCCTCTATGGAAGGGGATTACTAATCATCCTTAACCTTTGTTGCTTAGCAGATACCTCCCCCTCCCATTTACGTGTATTACGCACATCTATATTAAAGTTTCTTTGCAGAGTATCTTAAGTCAAATGTGTACTGCACATGTATGTGTAGGAGCTGTATCATCTGTGTGATACCCTCTAGTGCTTGCATGGGTGTGACACCACTTCATGCAGCTTTCTATTTCCTTTTACCTTTTTGTCCTAAAATAATAATTTAAAGGAACCCCTGAAAATTGCACAACTAATTACTGACTCATGTAGACTTCTCTAAAATGATAAAGTGGGGAAACAGGTGAAAGGGGAATTTTTGCCACAAACTCAGTGGAAGGGAGTACTGAAGCTCTACATAAGGTGTCTGTTGCAATGCAGATCTCTCTGTTGTGAATTTTCTCTGTCGTTAAAAGCTCCACTCCCCTATCCTGGAGAGGGAGACAAATATGACCACCTTCACCGTTGTTTACTTTGTACTGGACTTGTGTAATGTCAACATAGGTGCATACCTCATTTTTCCAATGAGAATTGTTTATCGAGAACTTCTGTGCTCTTTAAAGATGCCAAATACGTGATCAAGGTTTTGATAATGGCTGGAATAACTGCAATGGCTTCAATGGGTAAATGTGAAAGCCTCCAAAAAATTATGCATATTTCATATAACACATGCCGTTCACCAGATCCCTGAGGCAAGATGAACTGTATCAGTACCTGAAACAATTTCAGTGCCTTCCATTTAATCTGTTGTTTATATAATATCACTTATCATAGAACCACGGTACAGGTTAAAATATTGTCAAGTGGCCTAGGGGGTTCCACAGTTCTGGTGAATAGGGATTTATAGTAATTGAGGTGGGGGAACTCCATGAGACATAAGTGGTTAAAGAAAGGAATTCCATAGGTGATACTTCTGACATATTTTCCAGAGTTTGTATTGGAAGTTGACAGCTGTCATTGAGGTGGAGTTGGAAGAAGATGCTAATATTTCTTTCCAAGCTGTATGAAAAATGCACAAGCCAAAAAGAAACAAATATCAGACAAAACCCACAGAGCAATACTTCCCAGAAACCTCACGCTTATCTTTTTGTTTGCTTCTTTGTTTTTACCGCCATACCTCTCCGCAAGGTCTTGTCTGTTCAAGTTCTGTGTTCTGCAACCAACTCCTTCCCTACAAACCATTATCAGACAACCTCATCACCAAAGAAAATAGGTGACACGGTTCCCTTCACATCCCATGCATGTAAGCTAGGAGAGGGGTTCTTTAAGTATCACTTTTATACAATCTCTTATTATTGGTACAATGACATGAAATTATTTCAACACATTTGTACTTCTAGTTTCTTTGTGAGTAGTTTTGGTTGCTAATACAGTTTCTTTACAAAGATTTTTCTTCTTAGAAGGGAGCTAAGTGCTAAGTTTCAGAAGCAATTATACTTAGGTTTGAACCAAGACTACAAAATTGTTTCCAAAAATATTCCCTTTGTTTTACAAGCTTGCCTTATATGGTTGAATTCCTTTTGCATGCACTTTCTATGATTCTTCAAGGGAAAAAACTTACGGTCAAGAACATTCACCTAAGTTGAATTTTGATAAAACTTTTAAGAAATACTTGAATTTTACTGCAAATAAAATACACATGAGTACTAAGTCTTTTACAAAGATTTTTCTCATTAAAAGGCAGCTAAGTGACAACTTTGAGAAGCAATTGTACTAGGTCCTGAGAAATATCAGACCAGAGAAGTTTACTTTAAAGAAAAAAATATTTTTACCTAATTTTTAGTAACTTTGTTAAGTTTGTCTAGACCTTTCTGTCATGCCTCCATCATTGTCTCCATGTGTCTGAGGCTATTCTATGAGTATGCAATTACCTCTTAAATGATTTTTGCAAAGATACAGTATTTTCAATAATCCTTGTTGGCACCTTTTTTGTTGGTGAATGTGATAGCTTATCACATATATATTTCCTTATTCTTATCTTCTGTAGTGATTTTACAGCTTATGCATTTGCACTTTGATTTTTTTTCTCTGTACTACACTAACTGATTCACCATTCACCATCCTACACGTGAACTTACGTTTCGTTATCTGGAGATTCTTGTCTTGGTATTAGTGCCTTCCTATTGTAACAGATTTCTATATCTGATTTTTGTTTAGTAACCTCCTCTTAATATGAGAGAAGCATTGCCCCTACCTAATTGTTTCTCTCTTTTCCCCACAGACATTAGGAAAGCATATCTTATTTATATCTAGACCCTGACTAGGACTTAGTTGGTTTCTTGCAATTCTTTAGGCATTTCCTGCCTTGCTCTTCAGATTTAAAAATCAAAAAGAACTAGCGAGAAGTGGGGAAAAAATTAATATACTCTGAAAAATCCTTACGGATGTGGATTTTGATTCCTTTATCTAGAATCTAACGAAGTGTCTGAATTATTTCAGAGTAACATGGAAGCCAGTACATAGTATTTTAACAGCCTGGAGGGTTAATCTTCTATGATCTCTTTTTATGTCTTTTCTGCAATTTGATGTTCCACTGCTTATAGAGGGTACTCAAAATTGAAATTCAGACTTCTAACCATCTCTCAGGTTCCATGTGTATACAACCACTGCCCAAGTATTTGACCACCTATAAAATTAAATTCTGCATATGTATTTTTATGATCTGTCGATAAATTAGAAGACAGATGAAACATGTGAGAACAGTCATCTTCCTGAAACTCCTGCTTATTTGGCAAAAAGGAGAGGGACACTCATAGTGTTTCAGGAGGAACCTGACTATGTAATCACAAAGAACAGGTTACATCTGGCCCATCTTTCTTTGGCTGTTACGCTTTATCCAAACATGCATCCATGATTCTACTGTGCAGAGCATGGCATGTCCCAGGTGTGCTGAACACACAATACAGTTTTAAACAGCTCCAACAGCTGAACTATGAGAAGTACTTATACTGGTAGATCACTTGAACTGCATCACTGAGACCATCACTCATTAAAAAGCCCTACAAATAATAGTGTTGCTGAGTCTAAAATGCTTCCTGGTGTAGTATCTGTGGTGAAGAGAGCTATTAAATAAAACTAGTCTACTGCCAAACGTAACTTACTGCTTGACAGAGCATGTAAGAATCTGTCTGATTTATAAACTGTGAAAGTTGACCAAATGATGTATATGAATACGATAACTTCTGTGCTTCCTGTTGACAGAAGTGGATAAATGCTATGCATGAGCTCTATCTTTATTGAAGATGTGTTAAAATAATGTTTGACAAATATGGTAGAAATTGAGGGGGAAAATGAGCTAGTTCTGCATACTGGTAGGTCCTGAATATAGCTAACTTGTGAAGTCTTTTCAGGGCGAGGGTATCGTAGTGGCACCAATGTGCAGAAGGGAGAACAAACATAATGCTCAAACTGTCAGTTGCCTGGACAATTTTTCCTTTGTGTGTAATTTTAAGACAAAATAAGTTAAACTTTATAGTGCCTGGAAAGAAGTGAGAGAAGGGAAAGATGGAATTTTTCTGGGGCTTTTGTCTTTCTCCTGCTGCACTTCACTCTGGGTAACATCACTTGTAGAGACAAAATCACCTGAGCTAACAGTTTGTAGACCTGGCTAAACCGGTATTTTGACTCACCTGTTCAAAATATGTGATATTTAGCTGCTTACTAAAGAGGAAGACAGTGAAAACTACAATTCTTCACTTTTTTATTTCTCCACCTTGTGTATTTTCCTCTGTCACCCTTCAGAACAATATTTTTCCTGCTTATCTAGGGTTATCTGCAAATGTGATCTGTGTCTGTTTTCACTTCCACAATATCTTACACATTTTTTTCTGCCTAACATCTAATAAATATAGCTTTATCTTTCCATGGACATATTTAGTATGACTCAAGTAGGTAACAGCTGCCTCTTCTTTTGACACAGCTGCAAAATTGGTTTGTGCAATATCCTTGGAATGGTATTGATTTATTATAAGATTATTATTCCTGACCAGCACTCTGAGAAGGTTGCCTTTTGGTTTTTATATCCTCACACTGATTCCTTCTCTATTATATCAAATAAATTACTTCTCTTCATTTTCATGGTCTTTAGCAGCTGATTGACCCATTCTATCTTATATTACATATAAGACGTCATCTCTGGCCTTTAATAATGTTAAATTAAATTTTTTTTGCCTTCTTACATGTTGCATCCTGCACTTAGGAATTGCCTGTTAATATCTAAGTGCCTCATCTTTATTTAAATCTCTTCTTAAATTAATGCACGCTAGAGCATGTTAAATAATCTCTACTCTCTTATGTTGCTGCTGCTGCCTCTCATCCTGAAAAGAAGTCTTGCAGCTTCTGCACAAGTCTCCCCATCTGCCTATCTGTACACACTCAGTTTTGTGTTTCATATCTGCTATACATTCTGACGGATTATTTTCAATTTTATTCTACATTGTATAGCTGCAATAGGGTTCCAGACCATTCCAGGGTTCCAGAAAGATTCTTTAAAGATTCAATAATAAAGTAAATAATGAAATGAGTTAAACATGAATGCATGTTTAAGAATTCCTGAGGTCAGTAGTTGCAAGAGATTCACATGATGCAGGAGATCCAAGCAAAGGTTGTACACATGTCTGCTTTTCCTAAATGAGGCTAGTTGAATGATTTTATAAATACGAATTTTAAAGAAAAACTACTTGCCGGTAACTTAAGGTTTAGATAATCTTTATTGTCTTTCTTACAGCTATTGCAAGTGAATGGGAAAACGACATTTTAGGCTTTTTAGAGGCTATTTTTTTTAGTATGGCATCTTATTAAATGGAAGATGCAGATGAAAAAGACAAAATACTGCAACAAACAGTTCAGACTGCAGTGGGCCTCATGCAAAACAGATCGTTGAGGTCATGATGGAACCTCAATTACCTCATAACAATTTACCTGAAAAGCCCTCTGTCATATGCTAATTGTATGAATTTTGAACAGAAATCCTGTTTCAGCCAGGAAATTTTTTATCAAGTAAATAAAATTTTAAATTTTTTTCTTTTTTTCAGTTCCTGAAACCAAATACTTAAGGAGTTTATTTTCCTTTCCTGATACTTCAGATTTTTGAGAGTACAGTGTATTAAAACTCCTTTCTGGCATGCAGCTATTCTCCTGCAATGCTAATAACAACAGTCAGGACAGAGGGGAAATTGTGATGTGTGTAAAACATAGCCCTTTTTTACACCTGTTAGTATCAATGGCAAAACCCCCCCCATATCATCAACCATATTTCTGATAAACTAAGCCTCTTGGGAATGTGAGAAAAAGACTGACCTAAACTGTTCAGGTGCTCTCACTTTTTTTAAGAAACCTTTCCATTTCAAGATACTTCACAGTGAGCTTTGTGTGGAAGCAAAGCCTAGATGACTTCAGCATTCATGTGCGTAATCTTTCAGCACTGAAAATGGAATTCTACCCTTGCCTTTTTTCACTTAAGAAAGTAATATATATATTCCCTTACTAATATTTAATTTTATATAGTGATATAAGAGGATTCCAGCCTGAAGACTTGTATTCAAGCATATATCTTATATCAATCATATATCAAGATGTAAATATCAGTAAAATATTGAATATATGTGAAAGAGAATGATCAATCAATTCCCAATTTGCAATTATTTTTACTATTTATTATTTCAAGTCTGAAGGTTTATTTTAGGTTACATTGTTCACCATAATTGTATACTTCTGATACGGATATCCACACATAGGACACGTGGGACAGCAATTTTCTATATTTTGGACTTGTTGCCATACCTTGAACTTCATATTCAAGGTAATTTCAAATACTATCAGTACTTTATTCATGAACTATTCCGGCTATATGTTTACTAAATTACTGCCTTTAATTGCAAAAAAAAGTTCACAAATATGATAATGCATTGAACTCTGGAAAATAAAAAATAAACTCATTCTAATGACATGGTTTGATTGGATGAAGATGCCAGTATCAGATTGTAAAAGCAGAAGAAATTTTGTTGTGAGGCTTATCTATTTAATGTCAGTAGACTAATTCCTAAGACAAAGCTGTATTTTTAAACCTGAAGATAAATAAGTATTTTTATCCCTGTAGAGCAATGGGCTTAATTCAAAGAAAATCAGGGAGACGACAACAGGAAGACTTTTACCTATTTTGGAAAAATATGGCATGAAAGTAATGCTCTATTACTGCAACATTCCTGTAATGGACCTATTGAGAAGTATTCATCTGCTTTGGTATCTAATGTTGGTCGTCAGATTTGTGTCTGAATCAGATGACTAAATTTCCCTGCAATCTAGGTAACTGCAGGTAATGGCTCAAACACCCTACGACAAATGCCTGAGAGACGATATAACTATCATTTTTTGGTCTCTCTGACTGGCTATATTCAAAACTCCTAGACTAGGTAAGGTGTTTTACTGTGATTTTAAAATTAATTCAGAGCAATGATGGTACAGAGGTAAATAAAATACTAAGACATCAGGAGAGGCAGAATACTCCCTAATATCCTATAAGCTTCAGGCTCAGAACAGTCTTTAGGTGGAGAGATGAGGGTACTGACAGATAAATAAACAGAACTTAAGTAAAAATCTCAGTTATTCAGTAAAACTACAATCCTCCAAACTCTAAAAGAAGTTAAAAACCCAACCCCAAACCTAATTCCAGTAATGCCTATCAATCTAGTGTGTAGGTAAAAGTTGCTTTCTAATTACAGGGTTAAACCAGCCACTAGAGTAGTATATATGGACACAAGACACCTGTCAAGCATTTGGAGAGTTGTAATGAGTCAGTAGCAAAGCCGCATTGTCCAGTTAACTTAGTCAAATATGTACAGAAAGCACGTCCTATCCATATCTGTTTCATGGGCAGAGAAGTTGATTGTATAAACTGAAGACTACCTATTTGATAAAGAATCAATTTGTGAAGGAAAGGAACTGAATTTCTCAGCCTCTCTTGACTGGGTTGGAAAGTCATGATCCTCTTCCCAAATATATTGTCATAGAAAAGATGGAAGTGAAATTAGAGCACTGCTTATAACAAGGCAAATACAGGAGTTAGAAGAGAGTGATACAAGGTTCTCCTACAGCAAATTGCCACCTTTATGTGGAACTCTCAAGACGACTTTATTGAAAATCACTTGTTTAAAAGCAAATTCTTCATTTGTCCTTGTAAAACTTCTTGAACAGTGAGGAATGCCACAAATTTTTAGGGCTGTGAGGCATACATGAGAAGCACGGCCTAGCCTTTTAGAAAATATCCTTCTTGGACATTTAGAGGTTTAAACTTCAGAGGAACAACTGTCCATTGTACTTCATTCAATATAAAGCTGAAAATAACTTTTTAAGAACACTGGACTTGAATGAGACCATTACTGAACAATGTGATTAATTTATGTGGGTGTGTTAGCTTTTCCCAGTTACTAACACCATACAAACACGCAAAAAATATTTTCTGTGCTTAGAGAATACTATGACCACAACATGCATTAAGGGGGCATTTTATTCAAGATCAAGTGATTTTCAGGTAATTTTCAAGAAATGGTTTGTAATCAGTGTTAGGTATAAATATTTTAACAAGTAAAAATACATGTATTTTCTGAGATTTCCTGCTATGCAAAAGTATGTGGATATATATTTCAAGCATGAATGCTCAGAAATATTTCTGCTGAGAAAAACTTTCAGGTTTCCCTTCCTGAATTAAAGAGAAAATTTGTGGGAATTAATTAGATTCTCTGAAACTTAATGCATATGAAGTACAGTGGCATAGTTCAGACAAGTAGAATTTCCAATCAGTTTTTTCTTCTGTTTGATAAAAATATATAGGCTTCTTATGGGAACTTCACAATAAACCAAATGTAACTTTTAAAAGACATACTATGAGAAATATTAATGATATGTATGTAGTTTGGAAATTCATTTCACTGTATTGTAAGGAGCCCAGATCCCTCTGAAGCCCAATGCCAGAATTAGATTATGAGGTTTATGTTCAGAATGCTTCTAGAATCCACCACATGGGTAGAGAAGTGTTGATAGCATCTCTCCTAATACTATATGTTGTCTCCTTAATAATCACAGGGAATAGGAACATGTCAATAAAAAAAAAAAGGAAGAAAAAGATCCATCCTGGTCTGGAAAAGCAGCTGCTTCAGGTTATTTCAGTAACTGTGCTGAACAACAAAGTAGATAAAAGCTGTAAGAACTCTCTGTGGCATGCCAACCCTGGAGAGAGTAGTGGAGTCCAATTAGCCTTAAAAACTAGCAGAGATGCTGGAACAAAGGAGAATCCTTATTGTTAATGCAGCTTCAAAGTGAGTTGTGGTGGTGGTGGATTTATCAGAACTTTGTTCCAATATTACAAGTCCATATTTTAGGTAAATATATTATTCTATAATTTTTTTCCTGCCTAGTAATACAAATGTGATTTGGCATACACCTGAGCTTTGTACACTGTTGGGATGGCAATACAAAAACTGTCAAGGATGTTAGAACACTTCTTCAGTATGTATTCCAAATACATATTTTTCAGTGTATCCAAAATCCTGACTGTGTCTTCAGACAGCTGACTGTGTTTGATAACGTAAAAAACATAACTAATGGGTATTTATTCTCATGCCTTATTCCTAATATGTGAATTTAAAAGGCTCCCTAGCTTAGAAGAACAGAGACACATCGGACATAGCTCTTGTTCCTGTGAATGCAGAGACTCTGTGTCCTGAAATGGAGGCTACTAGAATTTTTCTGGTTGCTGTGATTTGTTGGAGTTTTTGTCTTACTGTTTAGAGAGCAAGAAAACAAAAGGTTCATTTGAAGTTGTACTCCTGAAATGCCATAGCTCTCATTGTTCTTGCTGGCTAGTGAGCAAATCTCTCCTATAACATTCACTTTCGAAAACTATCTAGTTTGGAAGTTGGTGACAGAAGAACTCATAAAACATTTGACAAGCTTTAGCAAAGAATATTGTGTGACATTAAATGGGAAAATAGGAAGTGGTTTTGAATACCAAAAAACCCTACAAAGTTTGACAGGATTAGTAACACACAAAACCTAAAACAGTTAAATAGCGCAGCAGGAAAAACAATGTATGAAAGCTAAAATCACAAAGTACTTGTTTTTGAAAAGTATTACAAGGTGGATAGCAAATACTTAACCATCTTGAAGGTATTACTACTAGCATCATGTTACTTGTAACAATGTTTAAAATAGTTTTGAAGAATAGCTTTTGTTGTTAGTCTGTTGCACATACATGTCAAAAAACTGGGAGAAACTAGTAACTTAGACTGGAACGTGCAAACACATGAAACAATATATACCAGGAATAAATATGGTTCTTACAAAGGAAAGTCATGCCTTCTAAAGTTGATAACTCTGTGTGTGTGTTTGGTAGTTGGTCTTCGTGGGGGTTTTTTGTTTGGTTTTTTGGTGGGTTTTTGTTGTTGGTTTGGGTTTTGATTTTTTTTTTTTTTTAAAGGAATAAGGAAGTATTCAGGGACATGAATCCAGAGGCTGAAATCACTTTACTTTGGAAAAAGGGTTTTGACAAAGACTCTTTCTGAGAGAGAATGGGCTGCTGTGGCTTTCCCCTGCCACAATAAGGAAGGTCTGTCTTGAACAAACAACTGATTAAAGGTGGGAGGAGTAGGATCTGATAGACAATTCTTTCAGTGAAGGAGATAGCAGAGAAGCAGTAGATGCTCAGCAACCTACACTGTTTAATGTATTCCTAAATGATAGTTGCTGTTCAGTCTGTTGATATTTTCAGTAGTGTTTTTATGTTATTTATTCTTCTACACTACACTTTAACAAGAAATTTCCCTTTTTCTCGTGCTGCACTACTAGATCCTCGGACAAGCTTATCTTGTATATCATTATTGTCCTTGGAGATGGTGCCTTGCATAAGGAATGGTCTATTTTTCTGCATCCATTTCTCTGCTTTTTATAGTTCTTCTGGATCTTATTAATATGAAAGTATGAATATCAGCTATCTGCACAACTTGAAAGTGTCCACATTTTTTGAATCTTAGATAGAAATTTCTTTAATACTTTTAGTAAATAACTGACTTATTCTTCTGCCCATAAAATGAAAACAACAGAAATACGATTTACAGTAGAACAATAATTGAAAGAGATCTAATATTACTAATAACTAATCTCTGTTTTTAGAGGAATGTAATTGAATGAGGCTTTGTAAGAACACTAACCTTAACACTAGGTCAAAACTTGTCAAAAGGTACGTTCCTGGATTCTTGATCAACTCTACTTAACAAGTAGAATTTTTCTAAAAATTTATTTTTGTGATAGGAGTAATAAGAGAATTATATCTATTCTTACCAAAACATGCATATTTTCAACTTCTCCTTTTTTATCACTTCTCTAAAATAGGTATTCATGCTCTTGAAAATCTTTTAGAGAAATACTTTAATCATTGCTTAAATACTTTTTACTTTCTCACTGTTGCCTAATGTCTTCCAGAGTGGCATTTAAGAATCTTTTCTCTGCTATCATCTTTAACAAAAGGTTAACATATTCTATCTTATATTAAAGCTGTTTTATTTTTTCGATAGCACAAAAGCTTCTTACTTGCATAAAGCAAAGAGAATTCCTCGCAGTCGATTCATTCTCCTTTCTTTCATGGCTCTCAGCGCAGCCTATAGTTATGTCTCAAGCAACACTGCCATCTTCTACTACTGTATAATGGATCCATTGCATGTATAGTGCATTCAGGCCATGACAAGTTTTTTCGGTGGCAGCAGTCAGTCAGTGTCCTTCCTTTCTTCTTACAGATGATAATTCTGGACATGTGCTGAAGGCCTTTACTGTATATTTGTAGTAAGTTTTATGTGTTCCCAGGACTGACTGGCTTTACTGGACATCTGCAGCATAGGCATTCTCTTTGTGCACAGTGCCATATCTGGACAGATAAGGTGAGACTAGAGGGTAAGAGAGAGTTTATGGTACTTGGCTGCTGCCACCTCCAGAAGGTTTTAGGGCTGATGGGTTGCAGGTCAAATGAATTATCTTGTCAGGTCAACACTGTCCATGGACTGATTACTGAACATTCTTGTTCTGTGGAGTGCTACAGGACTGTTTTTGGGGTTCGCTCCTCTTGATCGTGTTATCTTTTTTTAGTTTACCATTACCTCTGTATACTGCCTTTTATACTAATATCCTTATAGGATATTTATACTAATAACCTTTTATGGTAAACACTTCAAAATTAACTATGTGAAAAGAGTTAACACATTCACTGTGTCTCCATCTTTGCTTTCAATACCATTTAGTGGTTATACTGTTAGAATAGTCTACGTGAATTGGACAGCATAAGTAAAAGGCATAAGTAAAAGGAGGACTGAGAGGGGATCTCATCTATGCTTATAAATATGTAAAGGGCGGGTGTCAAAGGGATGGGGCCAGGCTCTTTTTGGTGGTGCCCAGCGGCAGGACAAGGGGCAATGGGCACGAACTGGAGCACGGGCAGTTGCACCTAAACATGAGGAAGAACTTCTTTATTGTAAGGGTAACAGAGCACTGGAACAGGCTACTCAGGGTGGTTGTGCAGTCTCCTTCTCTGGAGATATTCAAGACCTGCCTGGATGTGTTCCTGTGCAACCTGCTCTAGGAGCACCTGCTTTAGCGGGGGGGTTGGACTGGGGGATCTCCAGATCCAAACCTACCATTCTGTGATTCTGTGATTCCAGTCCCCTGACAGAAACCTTGCAATTTAAGAAAATCTAACTATTTATTAAACATGCTGAAAAGGCAATGGTTTTTTTTGTAAGCTATAAAGTTTTGCAAATACAAATATTTGACCACTGAAACATGCCTAGTAGTATTCTCATAGGGGTAGTCTGAAGTGGCACTCGGTCCAGACTAAAACCTTCCAAGTACAACTTTTTTGTGTTCTTTTTTGCATTGAAAATGTTCTGTGGATGCAAAACTCATCTTATCCCAACTTGAACCTCATTTTGCTTAAATTTCCTTTGTAAGGATCACGAGTGGATCCCATCTCTGTCAATTCTGCAAAATCCTGGAATTGAATTACTTACATAAATAAAAAAAATCTCAGGGGCTTGGCATACAGCTGGAATTAATTCTAATTCTGCTATATTGTTATCTTTGTCCTGGCTGGTGTTTATGGCATGTTTTAATGTAAGGTTATCTGTGAGTATAGTTACTCTTTCTGTCATTAGTGAAGACATTAAACAAGCTTGAACATTAAACAGATCCCCATAGAATTTGCCTGTGCACTTGCATATGTTTAGTAATTGGCATTTGTTGCTGCTGTTTTACTGCTCTTTTGGCTAACTTCAATAGATGGAGTAATCTTCATAGCTAGGAGCTTATTCTTTATGCAGGGTCCCCATATAACAAGGGAGGAAAAACAGCATAAAAACTGACATAGAAACAGCATAAAAACAGACAAGCATATGGGTAAATATAGTACCTGTAACACTTTCAAATGACTTGCCCAAAATCATTTAGCACACTGGACACAGAAAGAAGAATGCACAGTTCACCTGATTCAAAGGTGTATGGGTAGAGGCAGGATGTAGAGACTTTCTGGATAGTCACTCCTAGCAACAATACAGTATATGATGGATGGTGTTTCAAACTCCATCAGAGTTCAGGCACTATTATTTGCCTGCTAGTGAGCGAGCTTCAGCACACTGGATCATCAGAACACAATTCTGTCACGTTATCTACCCTGTTTTACTAGCTCCTGTAGCTTACTGAACAAACCTACTCCTTGGTCACCCAGGGGAATGTTTTGGGGATCCTGGGCGCTGGCAGAGTGTTCTGCTGTCACTATATTAAGTATTGTCACATCCATAGAAATGATGTACTACTGTATTGTTAGGAACTGTAAGGCTAAACTTACACAAACCAGAGTTAAGGTAAAACCAAAGTTATTTGTAAAACTGGAAAATAGACAACAATATTTGGAATATGTTACTGACCCCCGTTTGAGACTAGGGCTAACATTAACTAAATTGGTTTATTTCCTAATTTCAAGTCCTCCTATCACCTCATCATTATTATATACAATATAAAGTTTTGACTCTTCGAGAGAGATGACAGATAGTTTATCTAAGAAACTGCTTAAGCTTTGGGCTACATGAAATTAAAAAAGGTTTTTCTTAATGTCATTGATTCAAAGGCATATGTTAGGCTTTGATATAACAATACACAGTAAGAAGAGCAACATTTTCACAGGTAAATGAAAGTAAGAGCAAGGAGTACTGCAAGCCAAGTAACCCAGAATATCCCAGCATAAATTTTCAGCCGGTGTGTTTACTAAGACCTGTGTCACCTTGCAATTATTGACGTGCATATAAGCTACTTGCATACTCATTCCCATTGCAGCAGTACTGCAATTAAGCCAAGTATTACCATGAGTGGCGTTAGTGCTTTTGTTTGTGGCGTTAGTGCTTTTGTTTGTGGCGTTAGTGCTTTTGTTTGTGGCGTTAGTGCTTTTGTTTGCGTAAACTCAAAATTCCTTACACTTATAGTATCATCACTTTTTTGTTTCATGTATGTGGTATTTCTGCATCAGCTCTTCAAGAGTAGGTTCTTTTGAACAAAAGTTGGGTGCTAGGAAGAGAAATCACGTGCAAGTAAAAATAATTTTATGCTTGTATTACAGTGTTGCCATTCCAGCAGTTTTTTTAACTAAAAATAATGGTATCTGATACTGAGGACACTTAGGTAACTGCCATTTTTCTGGAAGTGTGACAAGGTTTTTATGGGAAGTTTAATTTCTTTAATGATACTGTTAGACATTTCATTATCTTGTTGACTTATTAGCATACAGTGCACATACTAGAAAGAGGTTTTGAAGTTGTAACAGCTTGGTCTATGAAAATATCAAGTTGATGTTCAACAGCAGTCAAAAAAGGAAGCAACATCAGAGAAGGATAAGGAAAAATCAAAACACAGTATAATGCAACCAAAGCATGTCTCCTTTCAGAATGCTATCTAAATTCTTGTTCTCCCATTTTGAAGAAAGTGTATTAAATTAGAGCAAGTATGACCTAAAGTACAGTATATTTTCAATAAAAATAACAAATAATAGATGGGGACTTTTTCCCCTAGGAAAAAAGGATGTACAAGACAGGGCAATATGATGGGCTCATAAAGTGACAACTGGCATACAGAAAATTGATCCATGATCATTATCTATTGTCTCCTTTAAGAACCAAGGATGTTGAATGATATTATTAGCTAAGATGTTTAGGACAAGATAAAGGTAGAGGCAGTGCAGGTCCATACAATATGTAGTGAAATTATGGAGCTTGCTGCCTGAGCATGTCATGGTTGTAAAACTCTGCAAAAGTTTAGAAGGAATAGGAAAATGTATAAAAGAAAAATATATCAAGACCTATTAAATGTCAAGATAGTGCTTTTGACTTGGAAGTTCTGAGTTCAGATATTGAGAAGCAGGCATAAAACACTAGGGAAGTATTTGTTTTCCCAGATCTTAATTTTCTTCCCCTCCCCAAATTATCTATTATTAGCCAGTGTAAGACACTAGATTTTGGAATAGATGGATCTTTGTCTTGGATGGCTGGGGTTTTTTTCTTATGAAAAGTAATGGATGAGACAGTATATGCACGTGCCATGGATTTTTTTTTTTTTGATTGTGTGCTGCCAAGACTGAATACTTAAGCCTGCTTCTTAGGATAGATTTTTGAGTATCAAAATTATTTTTTTAAAGCTATTAATAGGCTTAGTTAAATTTTGAACCTGTCAACACATGACAGTGTCCCCTGATTGTACTTCAAAATTAGCAGACAATGAATAACTCCTCTACTCCAATTAATTCAGTTCTCTAACTTCTGTCACTTATTTTTTAGATATTTAGTCTTGATGCTGTCCTTTTTTCCCATTATTAAACTGATTGAAACAACTTGCTTTCAAAATACACAGTCCAGTCATTCCTGTGCTCTTTTCCTCATTATTTACGGATTGCTCATATTTTACTTTACTAATAGGAACCAACCATGTATCATTAGTAGAAATAAGTTATTGATAATTTAGCATTAAATCCATGTAACAGAAGTAGCATCTTTGGAAGCAAGAATCCTTCAGTCCATCAGTTCTGGGGAGAAAGCTTATGACTAAACTAATTTTATAGAATAACATCATGGTATGTCATACATATGCTACATTCACTTCAGGACAGCCTGGCCCTAAGCATTTTTATTTTTTTTTTAGAACCCCTCCAGTTTAACAACCTTATGTTCTGTTCTGCCGTTTCCCTGGCAACGTGGCATGCTAGAGTGTCATATCAGTTGACAATGAGCTTTGCTTCAGCTGTGTCCTGCCAAAGCTAGCAGTGTTTCTAGCAATCTGAGCCTTCTCACTGCAACTGTGACATAGCAATGAGAGTTTCTTTCCATTAATATTTGCCAAAATCAGTTGGAATTCCTTTGGTGTAAATGTTTATGCAGTAGTGCCCTGAATACTGGCTAGGGATGTCATTGGACTTGTCAGAGTAGACTAATTTTTACAATGCCATTTGGTATTAGGTGTAGTCCAATAGTATGAATTCTCCTAGCAGTGATACAGAAAGGCATGGTTCTAATAGCAGCTTGCATTGTGCCTTTGCTGTTCTTCATAGATCAAATGAAAGCAGTAATTAGAAATAAATAAATAAACCCCCAACAACCCCTGCATGGAAAAAGGAAAATAATTAAAATGAGTTGGAAATGTGAGAGGTTAATAAAAGAGACTAAAGATATGTTAAAAAAAAAAATCAAAGGCTGACAAAACTAAATACAGTGTGACTGTACCTAAAATGTCCTGGAGGCAGTGTTCTGCAGAGCATCTGGCTGTCATTGCTATCCAATGCAATGGACTTACAGCATTTAAAAAGGTTTCTAAAGGCGAATTTGTTTTGCTTAGCTAAAAATATTGCTAAGTACTTGCTTAGTATATAAGTACGCAAAGGAGCAAAAAATGCTCAATATTTCAAGAAATACAAAATCTAATGGAGAACGGCAAAATAAGAACAAATGGCTAGAAGCTAAGCCAGATAAATACCAATGTAAAATAGTGTGGGTTGCTTTTTTTAGTATTATTATTTTTTTAGGAAGGAGGCTGAACCAGTTCAACCAGCTTTTCTGGAAGGTAGAGTTCAGTCAAACAGCCATTGTCAGCTACAAATGACAAGGCTCAGGACTGGGAAAACCCAATTGATGGAGATGACCATAGTTGTGATAAATTGAAGTTAGACCAAAAGATCCAATGATCAAGATACTCTCAGTTTATTTATACAGAGATAAAATAGAAGTCCAAATTATAGCCTTGTTATTCTATAAACCAAATAATGCATTCCTGCTAAATCCTTCCATTTTATGGTCTCCCATCCTGATATTGTGATTGTGTGTGGTTTTTTCTTTGAAACGGCATAGGATATAGAAAGCAAAATTGCATGCATTTGGTGAAATGCTTATTGAATGCATATTTTAAATTACATAAGCCTGCTGAGATTACCTATAAACTCGCCACTTAAAGAGGTCTCATTCTCTCCCTCCTGCTCGTTCAACTCTTCAGTCAACTACTGCTACCTCTGCTGCATGCTTTTACCTCATTACCTGTGCCAGCACTACTGTTCTTTGGGCCCTTTGATAAACAGACATAATTCACAGACCTATTGGAAAATTATCCAGTATTTCAGTGTGGTTGATTTTCTGTATATCAATCACAGATAGTCCAGTGAGTTCCGGATCTGTGTAAGGCAGACAGTAGAATCCAATGTCCAGAAGCAGAGGAAAATCAAAAGGTAGATGAGTCAGTCTTCCCCATTTTGATATATCAACTACTAGAGGAGCTGAAGTAATTCTGTATAACTAAACCTTACTATAAGATTTGTTATCTGTGTTTGGGAAAGAAAAGTAGGAAACTTACACTATTGTAGTTACAGGGAAGACATCACAAACCTCCTTACCTGCCTTTGTCTTAATGCTAGGTTTTATGAGCTATTCAGGGTGTTATTACGAGATGGTAAGTATTAATGTTAGCTGCTGCTTTTATTTTCTTTTGTAAAAGTCGGAGCATAGGGCAATAGGATATGACTAATTTCTTCTCTAAATGCAATCACTTTAAATTCTAGAATCATAGGGTTTTTGAAACAGAAATTAGATTCTCAGTCAATTTCTGCTATATTTTTCCAGGGATGAAACAGATCGGGAATACACGGTAGGCCACGGTTAAATTTAATTCTTACTTCTATTCCTGCCTTCTCCCTCATTCCAGCATTTATTAGCAGCTACTTTTTAACACTCTTTTTTATGTTATAATGCTTATCACAGTGAATTATTCACTATCTTGTAAGATGTGAGAAAAATGTTTCAAAGATAAGGAATGAAAAGCTTCTCCTTGATAGAAGTGTAAGAGAAATTGTCAGAAATACTGAAGTTCGTAAACTCTCAAAGGAGATGCTAGAACAATCAGCTATAATTTTTCTTACAAGCAGATTAGAAAAAGTATCAACAAAAAATGGTGTAGTAAATAGTCCTGCAAAACGTACAATTAGATGATGAAGATCATTATATTTATATCATGATATATGTGGCTTAATATCTGAAGTCTTTGTTTCACTGGGGAAAAAGTACTGGGAAATTCTATAGAATTTCAGCAGATTGTATTGTAGATGCTGATTTCAGTTTAATAACAAGATTTTTCAAATAACAAGGTGAATCAGAATATTATTACCACTGATGTTAATATGAGCAAAGCCAGGCTCCAGATTTTAATTCTTTGTACTCTGCTTTCCTGATTAATACTTCTGTACTTCTGTGCTCTTTGCATTCATTATTTGCTGTGAGGAAATTGTTAATTTTTATTAGTACTCATTTTCCTTATTAATCCTGCACATTCTCAATTGTTTCCTTCCTCTGTAAATAGATCCTGGATGATATCTTGTTGGAGTCTTTGCTTTCTGATTCGTAAAGCTGACGTTTTCCTATTTAGGAACCAGTTTTATATGCGTTTTGTTGTATTGCTCAAAGTATAGGCACAATATAGATAGCTCTTGCACGATGTAAGATGGTGCAGACTTGTAGGACAGTGGTTTAAGCTGAAGCAGAGTGTAAGATAAATTGAAGGAGAAATTGAACTGTTGCATCATTCCAGAGAAAACACTGGAGCCATCAGCTATGAAGATATTTACAAAAAGAACAGATAACCTAAATGCAAGATTGTTCCACTTTGAAAGTGGAGCAAACAACTTCACAGAAAAGTACATTGAAATAAGCCTATCGATTCACAATCTTGCAAGAGAAGTCTTTACTTTTGCTGATCTGCATATTATTTCCTCAGTCCTAAAAATCGTATCAGATAGCACAAATACCTTCTAAAACATCGTCTTCTAATACGGCATGCCTGACATGAACCACTTAATATTTTTTATTTAAAGAGATCTGGGAGGGGGTGGTCGTGATTATTTCATTGTATGCAAACTTAATTGTGCAAAAACCACCCAAAACCAACCCCAATGCAAAAACCTGAAAAACTGCTGGATTTCCTGAGCTGCTTTCAAATTATTTGATGCTTTTAAAGCGCACTTAAAAAAGCATTAGCCTGTGAAGAAATTTAGAAAAGGCCTAATATAGCATATCAGTTTGCTTGTTCACTGATTGAGTGAAATAGGATGATGCCTTCAGTTCGAATGGTGTGAATTGTCAATCTGTTCTGCTGCCCATCTATTCCCAAGAAACAATGTAAAATAATATTAGAAAATAATGCTTTGGGAGTTTTTTCTACTCTAGATCCTATCACAATCTTGGTTGATTTCTAGATAAAATAATGCAAAATAGCAAAAAAGAATTAATTTAGTTTTCTAAAACACATTAGGGAAGGATGATAATAGCTCACTGTAAAAGCCTCATTGGAGTGTTCTACACAACATTTTTGCTGGAAAATTTACCCTATCCTTAAGAAAATCCTTTGAGAATGTTTTAATCTAGCTAGTGGTAAAAATCCAGTATCATGTGCCACTTTTTCATTTACTAGTAATCATGCATTTATCCAGCATAGTGATTCAAGATATATTTCATGTGCATTTTAGAATTCTCAGTTCATTGTCACTTGTTCAACAAGTGACTAAGTGAACAGAAACACCGCCATGTTTATGTTATGGTATCAAATTCTTACCATGAAGAAATTAAAATTATTAGTGTGCCAAAAGGTATTTCAGAATGTATTAAAGATGAAAGGTGTTTCAGGAGAAATGAGACATTGTACAGCTAACAAACAAAGAGGAAAAAATTGCTTTATCAATCAAACTGGGAAAAGCCAATCTTCCTCATCAATAGATTATTTTCATGACTGCAGTGCACTGAATTAATCTCTAATCTGTAATATCACCATTAGGTCATTTTTTTTTTAGTTGTCAGATTGATAATAGTTTCTGCTTAAAAGTGTATCCGTTACACAGCACTGCAATGTCAGATGAAGTTAAGCTATCCAGTAAAGAGAAGATGGGATATAAAATAAAGTCTTGGCTCACCAAAATTATTACGTATTGAACTTTTAGGTCATGCATATGGTAAACTGCTAATAGTTTGCTACTGCTTACTGCCTGGTATCTGAACTCTTTGCTCATGCATAAAACCTTTAAAAGAATCTTGGTTTTATTTCCTTCACTTTTCTCCCATTTTAAGACATTATTATATTACCTTGAAGTTAATTCACATAAATTAGTTTTCAATTTTGCACCAAAGGCAGAAAGATTCATAGATAGTCTGAGTTTAACATTTATGCAGTTGTGTTTTTGCTGAAAGAGTTCTGCCCCATGCTTCTGGATTTTTTGCTCCAAAGCTGACAGCATCTAACTTCACTGGAATGTAACTGAGATTTAGTTGAAAACTATTCTGAATATGGATTTTACAAATGGCATAATTTCAGCCAGTTGCAAGTTCAACTTAATCTGAAGATTTTTACAGAAACTATAATCTTTTCTCCACTGAGGTCTTTTGCAGGGTGCCTCTTCAGTTTACCCTACACAAAAAATTCTAGGGTATGCTCATTAAGAAATGATCAGTGATATGAGAACAGCTTGACAAATGCTTTTTTTTTTCTTCTGTTTCCCTGTTATAAATATGAGCTTCCTCTAAACAATAGGGTAATTACAGGATTATCAAAATGTACAAGCTGGAAACTAAAGCGTTTTGCAAGATAATAAATTCTGGACATAAAATACCTCCGCTGTTCTTAAAGTAAAGAGGTGAAGTGGTATCTGTGTCATCTTTCCCACACAGATATGATCAGGGAATGTGGCATCTCTGGTGACACAAAGAAGATGAAGTTTAAAAAAAAAAAAAGCCTTTGCAAACAGTTGTCTAATATGACTGACACATACAAATGCACCTTCCAGAAAGAACGATCTAGCTGTTGCTGTCAAAATCCCCTAACACATTTACTCAAAGTATCTTGTTTCAAATACATGTTTCATGTCCTGCTGTTCTGTCTCTTTGTTCATCAGGCCTGTACACACAAAACACACTTTGTTTAAAACCTTGATGTTCCTATTGACATGATCCTCTTGATTCAGTGTTGGTATTCATGTCATACGTTTCCATTACAGAGCCCAATTCCTACATCTGAGGCCTGAATTGCAACCTTGTAATACAGAATTGTATATGAAAGGACAGGTATTATTTTTTACATTTTAATTATTAAACTTCACAGAAATATGCTGTCAAAACAGCTTAGCTGTACTAACTGTACAATAAAAATTCTTAAACTTCTCTGTATTATAATGTTCCTTCTCTGTGTTATAAAACCCTCCTCTCAACTGTTCATTCTTGATTGTTCCATCATCTTGCGTCAATGGCTTAATCTTCCATGTTCTGCCTTGCTTTTCTCTGTTCCAGATGTGTATGGCTTATTTAGAAAAACCCAAAACCTTCTTGCAAGAGTTATTTACTTAAACACTGTTTCTTTCATAAAAATGTCTCAGGGTGTTTGTTGCATGCAGAGCTGAGATAATAGGTTTAACAGACTGGTATATTACCCTTTCTTGAATGTCTTTCAAAAAAGGATTTACTTATAAACATGCCAAAACCCATGCTGATTTTATAGATAAAGACTAATAAACATTTTGATGGGTCTTCGTTGGTATGCACAGGTCATCTGCCTTATGATTTACAAGGTTTTTTTGAGAATAACTTCATGCAGATAAGTCAATACAATGTTCTTGACTTCAACTGCTAGAAGTGACAATGTTGATATTTTGACATATTGAAGTGTTTATTTTTATGTATGTACATTTTAAAAATACTTTTGTTCTTGGAAAATGAAAAACACACTAAGTCTCTACATAGAAAATAATAGTGAGATTTAAAATGTTACATAGACATAGTGTTTGTTTTTAATGGATTTTTTAAAATTGTCTTTATATTACATACTGTGTTCCATTCTCCTCAAGGGTCAAAGTACTATAGTGTGGTCTGCCCGTGCAATGGTCTTTTAAGGACTGGAGCTTGTATTTTTAATCAGAGAAAATGACCTTCTAGGATATAAATGCTTGTTTATATTGTTAGAATAATTCATTAATGCTCAGGATTCAAATCTCTGTAATGAATAAAATAAACAAAATTGTTACTCTGAGTAAGAGTAATGAATAAAAATATAGATTAGTCAGTATATTTCCTGCTTCCAATTAGATTTCATATGATTAAAAGGATGTTAAGGTTTTATGGCTATTTAGAACATTAAACGTACTCAGATTTCAAATGTATGAGAGTCTTTTTAAGGGGTGAAGTTTTAATTGCATTCTGTATAAGATGCTCTATTTGCAACAAATGAAAGGAATCAGAAGCTTTATATAGGTGAGAATTGAGAATTTAATCATATAGTTTGGGGCTATGAAACTTTTTTTTCAGTTACGAAAGATAATTCTTTAAGTACTTTCTGTTTTTGTTAAAAATTTGAGGAAAATGCAGAATATATCTAACAAAATTAAATTAAATAGCAAATTCAAATACTGGTTTATGAATGAGGTATGGAAATACAGGAGGTATATTTGTTTCCAGGGATGTTCAGATGTAGATTGGGTTAACATATTTCTATGCATTTCTAAGAGATAAAATGGTGTAGAAGGTTTTAACAGCAAAATGAAATGTAGTATACAAAGGAAAATAATTATTCAATCTTTTCTCATTCAAGTTGAAAAATTCCATTTTATAAAAATATTAGAGGCTTGAATTATATTTTCACCTTCATCCTGTTATCTTGTTTAAACAGCTCTTGCTGTTTTAATCTGCAGCCAAGACTGGAGCTATTACTACCCTGAGTGTAATTACACCTTCTGTCTACTAGTAGAGGAAGGGGAGAAACTGTAGGTTACCGAGTGTTCGCATTTCCAAACTACGTGGTCACAAAATAAGCTATAAACTTCTGTAACTGTTATGTCCCAGCCCCTCCCCTCTCCTCAATATTAATGCAAAAAATAGCACATCTATTTCAAAGAACCCAACAAAACCCCCAACAAACAGACACCACAGCAGACTAGAACACAGACATTATTATAATTTTCTATTGATACTATCTGCTAAATTCGCTAATCCACAGGATTTGGTGTCCAAAGTGGATCTTTCCCATTCAGACATTATATTTCACAAAATATCCAGTGATCCAGCCTGAGACAAGATTTCAGCTGCACAGTGATCCATGATAGCTGTAAATGAGTCCTTTAATAAATTATGTTTAAGGTGTCAGTTAAATAGAAGTTAGGTGGAAGTGTCCTGAGTAAAAAGGAGTGATGCAGCTTTTCTAAAATGTTACCACAGCTATTCTGCTCAAGAAGAAATTTAAAACAAAAAGGCCACAGTGAGTCAAAGAAATGTCACCTTGTTCTGAGAATACAAAAGCCATTCTGTACTCAAATAATTAAATTCCTTCTTCAAAATATGAATATTTAAAATAGAAAAATGCATTGACAAAAAATGCTGATGTGAATAAGTGAAGAGAGCACTCAAGGAAATAAATTTTTTTGAGAAGTACCCTTACTTCTTACTATAAAAACCAATCAAACAAAGAAGCTGCTATAAAAATCTCAGTCTTAAGACCCTGGCCGGTGGCACTGGAGCTTAGTTCTAAATAAACAAAGATTGCAAAATTGCTATCCTAAAGTGTATTTCAAATCTGGATGCAAATCAGTGTTCATGCCATAAGATCCACTTCATTGGTGAAATGTCTAGTCTTCCCTAAGATACAAGATGAAAAAAATCGGGTGCGCTTTTTTTTTCCCAATAATGAAATATGCAAGGATGTTCTTGTACCACTGCCATCTCTGGAGACAGATTGATTATAAGCTTTCCTGTAACCATTTCTCTGGAACTAAGGATTGCAAGGAGTGTTAATACTTTTCGTAGAAGCTTTTAAAGCTGAGTAGCATAAAATAGACACATATTATAAACCTTTACTGTGGAGTCTACCATGATACCTAGATGAATTAAGACATGTGCCCAAGGCACTTCCATTACTTTCCGAACAAGAAGAATTTTTAAATAATGTACATGGTGAAATGCAGTGACATAAATTGCAGTTTCTGATTATTGCTAGCTTAAACTGGATTTTCAAAACTTCCTATTTGAGGTCTTTAAAAAACCTGAAAGATTTAATATTCTTGGAAAACTCTGTGAGGAATTCCAGGCTTTATATTTACATGACATACAATGAACGCACCATACCAATTCATCATAACACTCTTGATAGGAATAAAAATAAGTTATGCTGCTGCAGATATACATATATATGTTTATCTACATATAGTCACAACTGCAAAGTATAAGAAGGAAAAGATCAAAGGTCTATTTGCCAAGTATAGGTGTAATTTGAGGTTGCCTAATACTGTTATATCAATACAAATATATAAAAAAGGCCATGTTTCAAATTGTCATGAGACAACATTAAAAAGGAAGGCAAGGTGACAGACTCAATGTCATTTCCCTGTCAATAATCTTTTACTGTTGCACAGAACAGATCATTATTATATCAGCACTGCAGTTCTGAGGGGGCAAAATGTATGTTGTTTCTCTACTATGTTTTATGTTGAACAGTATTACATTGATGCTATAGTATAGATAAAATGTTGGTGCACTGTGATCAGGTTTAGGTTTGCAGGAGGTGTAATCTGCAAGAGACTGAAGTGGGAACTAGTATTGTTCACTGTTTCCTCCTTATGATTAGCAGAAAGGCTAGCATGCAAATTAAAATAGGTTTGAAAAAAACCCCCAGGTCAGAAACAAGATGTAAAACTTGGTCATTTGTGCACTGGATCAGGTGACTGTCATATTGATTCCTAATATCAAATGTCTAATAAAGACAAAGTAATCAAGAATGTCTTTTCAAATCAGGATGGACACTTTCAAGTATTTTCTTTGGGTGCTTGCATTATTCTCAAGTGGGCTCATTTCAATAGGTTTATTAATTATTTTTTTTTAAATCCAAATTGGTTTGCATAGTAAGAGATCTGATCCATTCTGTATGGGTGACAGCACTTGATTTCCAGCTCAAGTGCTTACTTGTTGATGTTATCTCATTTTTTAGGACTTTTAAAAGTTATTTTCATCTGAAGTTTTTAGAGATGTGCAGAACTGGGCTGGTGAAGTTACAACGGTGCAAGTTAGAGGACAAAAACCTTGCTACAATAATAAACATGCTCATTGTTAGTTTGAATGGAATAGATTTATATTGGTCAGTGGAAAAACAAAGCTCTAGTTGCTATCCTCCAGAATGTATGAAGATTTGTGTGATTATTTTAAGACCTGGATTTCTGACAGTGGCATCTGAAATGAATATAAATATTTATTAAATCCATGGGCAGAAGTTAAGCAGAAAGAATAGTGACTGAATGTGAAAATGAGTATGGAAACTTGTCACAAACTGAATAGATAGATCTATAAATGCTTATATATATAAATATAAAAATCTATAAATATACACATTTCTCGTTCATTGCCTCTTTGGAAAACGGTGAATGAACTCAGATACAGAATAAGTGTTGTGGTTGCTCAGCTGCTTCCTCAGTCACATTAATGTTGCATCTGTGCCAGTGTAGAATGATGTATTAATGGTAATAAACTAAGAAAGTCATAAATAAGTATACCGTAGAAAGAGGACAAAAAAAAGGGTGTTTGTTAGAAAACAACCAGTTTTGACTTCATATTTATTCTTTCAGTATTCTGTAAAGGAAATAAAATTTATATGTTAATTTCATCAGACCCTTATAGCTAATGCAGAAATAAGAAAGGAAAGTGACTTTCTATCCTCAGATTACACCTCAATTAAACTGGATAAATAACTATGTTATTGAAAAAAAATGCCATCAGAAATAAGTCATTGGAACACACAACTGAAAAAAAAGTTTTTAAAAAGTAATCTAGACTATCCTTAGCACCGCTACAAATCTAATAATTCATATCTACTTAGTTGTATCATCACCTTCAAAAATGTATGCTGTTTTATGTCTAAATGACATTTTATATACCCTTTCCTGAATATTACAGCCAAAGAAAAAAGCTTCTTTTGATTTTTATCTAAGTTCTTCTCTTCAATTTCTCCTATCCACTGTCAAATTAGTTACTGCTGTTCCATTTCAATACTGAAGTTCCATTTCAATACATAAGAAAATAAATTTTAATTTGTGTGTGTATGCATGTATAAATCTAAACCTACTAGATATAGAAGCAGTTTGAATTTCAAAATACAGTTCTGAACACGGGGAATTCTAAAGTAAGTGTGCTAACATGATTGACATTCCATGGATTTATGCACTAAACTTTCTTTACTGTTAATATTGTATTTATCAAGGATTTTTAACTGCATTTGGTGATATAGGTTACTGAAATCACAAAATCTCAGATAATTTGAGTAGGTGCCATACAGTTATATTTGCAATACCTGTACAATTCAACAATTATTTACACACACAGCATTACAGCGAGGCTTGAGGCTGAAAATGATAGTATTTATTTTTCCACTTCTAAGAGAATAGATGATGTCTTGGAATATTTATCAAGATTCTATTAGGTGCTACAGAGGCAGGACTGCCAAGAGGTGATGATAATGACAGTCTACACCATATTTAAGAGCCCTTGCCAGTAATCAGACTGAAATCTCTTTAGTCCAGCTGTATTTGGTCAGACTCCTGCCATAAATCTCATCTAGCATTGTGGCAGGCAATGCTGGAAATCACCCAGGGAAAGTTTAAGGCAAACTTTTCATGTTACCTGTGTAATGCCACTGCAAGGGCATATAGGATGAACAGCAGACTCATCCAACCTACTACACCCATAATGAAGAAAGGTGAGTGTATGACTCTGCATTCAGAGGTAGTAGACATTCTTCTGGCATGGCTCAGAGTTTATCTTTGGTCCTGATGCGTAAATTTGGGCTTGTATCTACGATGAGTGGTTAATGTGTTTAGATTTCAGAGAGGAATCAGTCCTATATTCAGTATATAGCTCACTGCCCTTCTAGGACATATAGTACAACTAATAGGACAACTAGACGTACATTTTTAAATCAAAATCTGCTTCTGTCTATTTTGAAATAAATGCAATTAGTTGTTACTTGCCCATTTTAAATTGGAAAACGTAAAATGCTGCTAATGTGATTTTCATGGGTCTGCTCAAGCATCAGGTTTATAAGATGATTTTCTCCATGAAGAAGATAGATTTTACTTTGGATTTAAAGATTTTAATATATTGGCTGTTGACAGCAACCCAAGAATTTCTGTTTGAAGAAACACACCATTTTTCATTAGAGAAGATATTTTGGTTAAAATACATGATCATTAGTACAACATCTGCCTCTGTAGCAAATTTAAATAATCTTCTGTTCCCTAGAGAAAGATTTCAACTTCTAATGGTAAAATCTTTGCAGCATTTATTTTGCATTGTTCTGGGAAGTCTTGAATTCCAGATAGAAATTCCTGCTTTTTCTGCAGATCAGATTTATACTACCTATTCCTCCTTTTCTCCCTGTGAAGAATACATTATGGCCCTATTCTCCCCAGAACAGGTTCACTTGCGCGTATGATCATTTATATACAAGGAGCTTGGTTTTTGACTGCCTGCTTCAGCAATATAGCATCTGCCATATAAACAATCTCCTTATCTCTTTTTATGAATATCTTAATGCCAAGAATATAAGCACATTTCACTGCTATTTCCATGGAAACCTGAAGAAGAACTTAAAATGAATGCAATGGAAAACAGAGGTTGGAGGAGAAGGCATCTTGAGTTCTCACACTGGGCATAGGCTAAGTTCAGGACTCACTGGACCACAATTATTCTCTGTTATAACTGGGTACAAAATTAATTATATTATTTCTGACCTAATGTGTAAACACCAAATTGAAAATATAGAAGCAGTATACAAACCTAAATCAAAATATAACCTTCCCCTTTTAATGGATTGAATAGAAAGTAATTCTAAATTTCTTTAAGAAATCAAAGAAGTGGACAAGTGATAAGCAGCCATGCAAATAAATGAATTCCCTTCAAGACTGCAAAAGCTAGTAACTTTGTTAGTTTTACCCTTCTTTCCTCTGGTATAACTCATTCTCAGAACATCTCTTTCTTCATTCAATTCAAGATCTGTTAATTAAGAGCTCAACCAACCAGACAGCAGTTATTGTAGAGACGACACTAAAAGTTGATTTGTTGGAAAAGACACAGGCAGGCTGATAGGACTGCTGCATTGTTATTAGTGTTGAGTTAAGCCTTTAAAAACAAAGTTAGTATGGCTTGTAATTTTGTAATAACAGAAAAGATCAGATGCTCACCTTCCTTTTTCTCCCCTATTCAATTTGTTACCCAAATTGTTATTACTCTACTAGCACTTCCCACGACTTGACCATAATTCTTCTTGTGATCCTACATGTAGCAATCCAAGCAACAAGATAATTTATTTGAAATAAGCTAACAGCACTGTTTTTGTTGTGTCCTGAGAGCAGGAGAGACCCATGAGATGCTTCCTTCTGAACAGGCCCTCGCTGTGTGTAACTCAATTAGTCTCAATTAGGGCATCTGACATCTCTCTTGATCTCAGTTATCAATTTCAGTTAGAATTAATAGATGGCAAACAAAAATAAGTCACGTGGTATACTTAGATATATAGTTTAGGAAAAAAATTCAGACTACATAAAATTCACAGATATAACATGATAAAATTTGAGCATAGACGTACAAAAAGAACAGCCTTATCTTCTAGCCCTACAAATTCCAGGATTAGTGTAAAGCACGACAAGAACTTTTCCCCAGGAATTTTAGAATAGTACAGTAGGATCAATTTAGAAGTAGCTACAGTCAAGATCCTTTATCAGATGCCGATACACAGACATGCACTTACACACACCAAAATGACTAAGGAGTCTTATACAGATGAGAAAGGTAGGGAGAGAAGACACTAATTCTGCTCTTCTGCAAATGGAATAATGTATGCTGATTTTTTTTATTTAAAAAAATATGAACAGTATCGACCATCATTAGGGAGATCTGATCAGCCTCTAAGGGTACAAAACTATAGCAACACTGTTTCCCGTTTGGATTGTACAAGTCTGAGAAGGAAACAGAACTGGAAGAGTGAGAAGGTTGGGAGTAAGTTTAGATTGTGAAGCAGTGTGGGCAGAGGATGAGGTGAAGCGATCTGGTGAAATCAAACAATCTAGAGTTAGTAAAAGAGAGAATGTTGTTGATGTAACCTTATTTTGTACATCTTGTTTCTGTATATTTTGATTCAGGCTTTACAGTGATGATGGTTTTTTCCATGGATTTTCTGCCTCATTTAATAAATATAATGGTTTTTCTATGATTAATGAGGGCTTATGTGATAAGTAAGACTGTCAACTGTAGGAACACTGCCATCATCTGTTGCAGAGGGAGGAAAGTGTGAAATGAACAGAATGTAGGATTATAGGAAAAAGGAGAAGGTTCATATGGCCAAAGCAGCTGAGTTCTACTCTGAATAACTAAGATCCTGGCATAAATCTATGTTCCTTTTTGGCTCCAAATCAGTTTCTTAAGTAAAACTTTCATAGGTAATAGAACATTCTTCCTTACTTTTCTCAAAGGGACGTAATTTCAGATCCTGTGATTTGATTTGTAGTAGGTCTGATTACTCAGAGCTACACCAGGTATCAATGACAGCTTGAAAAACCTGTTAAACTTTGTTAAATAGACACATACATATGCTGAAAAATTAGGTTCTAGAAAATCAGGTTGGGTGTCTAGAATTACTGGGTTCCTTCTAACTGTAATTTCTCATTGTATAGATTGTACCATTCCCTATTTATGAGTTGCTTTTAACTACCTCTTGATCTGACAACATGCTGTGGAAACAAATGTAGCCAATGAAATATTCAGATGCAATAATTATAAGCTTGAGAAGACACTAGTAATTCTGTCTTTTGAGCAGCTCCTAAACATTAAGTTTATAGTAAAGCAAGAGTCTTTAAATTGAGTTGTGACAATAAAGAAAAATACTGGTTAGCACATGACATTGTCCGTCTTGCAAGATGAATGAGACAGAGTTCAGTGAAGAAAAAACTGTTTCATGTAACATGAGATACGTGAGTAACACTATATAAGCAACTATGATTTCAGCATTTGATACTTGAGCATTTAAGTTTGCAATTTTGATGTTCTTCAGGTTTAGATCCTTTTTGTGTTACATTCTAGAGTAGGTTTCTGTAAATAGGTTCTTACTGAAATTGTAATTATTTTTAGAAATACCTTAAGAAATATCAGTGATATATGCCACATATAACTTTGTTTCATTCTCCCTTCATGGCATACTGTGTATTTCTGTATATTTATATTTTGTGGCGGTCACTGTTTCCTGGGAGGTTAATTTCATAATGATGAAAAATCTGACAACGCTGAAGATGAATCTTGACCTTGATTCAGTGTTTAATGTTAAAAGCAGAAATCTACTGCAGATTTTTGTGCTAACTGGGATTGAAAGTTGTTGAACAGGTAGCAGATAGTGGACTTCTAACATGACTGTAAACTCACATTTCTGTTGTGAGGACTTGTTACAAGAAATTTATGGAAAATGGGGGGGGTTGTGTAATGTTTAAAATTGTCTACAAAAAGTTAATAATTTAAAAAAATATTTGCATTTCTTGCAGAAACTGTTGTTATAATTCTTTAATATTCTTTAAATTTATTTTTCTTTCTAATAGGCTTTTAGCAAACATTATGGTGACTGTAAATGAAAAAAATATACTTTTCTCACCAGGAGAAAACAGTGTGATTGTTAAGATTCATAATGCAGATTGGTGCAATACAGAGCCATGTTCTGACGGTTTTGACTTTGCAGTGCTCCAATAATACAGGTAGAAGTACTCCAAATTTACAGCATTGTGACTGTAAACCAAAATGCACTTATTCAACCTTTCCCTTTAATTTATGGAGTCTTTCCACCTATTTTACAGGCTTAAAATCTCTTTGAACAATGGCAATAGTGAATCTCTCCCTTTTGCTGGGTGAAAAAATGTGAAGATGTGTGGGTATGATTACTTAGTTGCTCATTTCAGTTGAATTGGGTAAAGCATATAATGAAATAGTGTCAAAAGAAGGGAGATGGCCTGATAACCCAGATGGTGGTGTAGCTAACCCTCTGCTGAGTGAGTACCACCTGTATACGGAAACTGCTTAAAGTAAGGGCTGTGACACTGGCAGAGCCTAGCACTGGAGCAGTAGAGATCAGAAAAAAGACAAAAATGATCTGATGAAAAAGTGTGTGGATCACTCTCAGAATTCACACAAAGTGGAAGAAACAATCCCCCAAAAGGCCGAACAAATTCCCCATCAAAGTTACCTCCATACTGCTTTTGCACTCCTCTGTACTCCTCTCAGTTTATGCAAAAAAAGGCCAAGATCAGACTCAGATTTAGACCCTCTATTTGATGTTGCTTTGCATTTTTTCATTTAGCTTTCTTCTCTGTTCCTTTTTCATTCTTGACTCTGAACACTGACCTATGTGCCCTACAGCCTTTATGTTTCTTCTGGTTTAGTAGGAGGCAACCTCAAGACCAGCATGATGGCAAGAACTCTGATAGATTTATAAGCAAGGCTGCTAAAAGGTCTGAAATAACCACTTGCTGATGAAGTATGCTACATTAATCTTGCAACAGAGATAGGATAAAAAGGGAAGTTGGACATTGTTCCCACAAGAGCTCTAGCTGCACCAACATCTATAAGCATCCTACCTAAAGTATCTTCAAAGATGCAACAAAATGAAAAGCTAGTGCTCCTGCAAGAATTTCAGCTGCTTAAGCTGTGAGAACAAAAAGCATTCTTCTCCAGATGTAACACAATCTGAGAAATATTTTCAGGTTTTTTTTTTTTTTTTCCTCCTGCAGTGAATTTCTCAGTATAAAGTGGTATTTACCTTTTCATTGTATAATAGGCTGTTTCTATTCTTCAGATATTGCTGAAGAATGAAACTACTGGACAACTTTTTCTGGTAAAAACTGGTTCAGCATCATTGTGGGCCAGTTTTCTTTCTTTCTTTTTTTTTCCTGGGTCAAAGAGAAAATATTATCCTCCTGTCATTCATACACTCTGGTGTTGGGACAATGCAAATTACTAAAGCGTCAGTACTTCTAGTTCCAAGACCCTTTGCCTACCTTTTTGGTGAGAAGCACTCACTGCTTCAAAGGATGGTGAAGTTTGTAAAACAAACTTTTTTTAAAAAAATGGGCAAGACTAATGGGAAAGGCCAAATTGTCTAGGAACTGTAGCAATTTTACATGGGTTATGTAAAGGAGAAGTTTTCACCAAATGGGAATGAAACGGCTGATTTCACAAAAAGGATGAGCTGTTCTGACAGCTATAACGTACAAAACAGTTGCACTAGGTGACAGCAAAGATCTGCAGTAGTCTGTGTCCAACTGTGGGCAACAGTGGACATTTAGGAAAGAATATGGGAACAGATCGAACATANACGGCTGATTTCACAAAAAGGATGAGCTGTTCTGACAGCTATAACGTACAAAACAGTTGCACTAGGTGACAGCAAAGATCTGCAGTAGTCTGTGTCCAACTGTGGGCAACAGTGGACATTTAGGAAAGAATATGGGAACAGATCAAACATACACTGATACTTCCTGCAATACACACTACCAGGTAACTGAACCAAGGATTGCATCAACATCTTTCTGTTTAAGTGCCCGTTTAATTTAATTGCTTTTGAACCCAATTAGACTTTTATGACTTTTAATATTATTATTGTTATTCTCTAACACCTCATGACAGAGTTTTACATTTAATTATGCACTGCGTGGAAGGAATACTTGTCTGCTGTCAGATAACTGAATTTGATGTCTCTTTCTTCTTGAATTGTAAGAAATGGTGCAAAAATAATTCACTATTCACCATTTCCATACCATTCATGATTTTATGAACTCTACTGTCTTCTCTCTCAGCTATTTCTTCTTCCAGACTGAAGAGAACTAGTTTGATTTTTTTCATATTATAGTAATTCCATACTTGTGATAATTCTTGCTGCTTTTCTCTATGTTTTCTAATTCTACTAGTTGTTACAAATTATCCTTCATCTTACTTGCATCTATTAGCTTTCACAAATATTTAGAGTCCTGTTTTAAAGCTGGGCTTGATTGTGTTGAAATGAAAACCTACTTACTTGAAAAGTCGTGTATTCTTTATATCGTAGTTTGGGGTTGGACTCTTGTCACTGATGTTTCAGCTTTAAAATGCTTTTTTATCTAGAGAAAGGGCATCGTCAGGCACTGGATTTTGCAATCTGTCCCCCTGCCATTATTCTGTTACACAAAATTAAGCTTACTAGTGCATTCTAGTGGCGTACCAGTCGCAAAAAGTAATGGAGTTCTTTCATTTTAAAAAAAATTAATTTTCTTTTAGGCATGCAATATATTGTTTCACTTCAATTAAGGCAAACAGTTGTCTGGGTGACAGGAGCCCTGTTAACGCATTTTCCCGCCCTCACCCCAATGTATTAGAAAAATGTACATTTCAAACAAGGTGCAATGGAAAACATTGTTTCTTTACACGTGATCTATCAGCCAGAGCTTGGGTTATGGGTAAACTATACAAAAGTTAGGTTAGTCAATAGTCTGCAACAGTGAATAAACATTTTTCTTTTTACTTTCATGTTCTCATGTAGTTCTCATGCAGATTTCTGCAGTATTTTAATAGCTTATGAGCTACTCAAAGGTCCAGAGAGCTTGAAAGAACAGAAAACAATAAAAAATGGGTATTCTACAAAGGCTGCGTCTCCGTTCTTTGACCGTTTCTTTTTCATTCTGCCTTACCAACAGGAAAGGGCCAGTGTAGTATACAACTCTTTCCATCAAAGGATAGCCCTTACGCTTGAATTCACCTCTTTGGAATGAAAAGTTTGAGATCTGCTCAGAACTGCATGCATAAAATTGACTTCTCGTTTATGGATTCAACTATAAATATGTTTTTACAATTCATGGAATTATAGAAATGTAGGCTGGATGTTATCTCTGGAGGTCACTTATCGTATCGTCCGAGCTGGAAGCGGACTGTTGTNACAATTCATGGAATTATAGAAATGTAGGCTGGATGTGATCTCTGGAGGTCACTTATCGTATCGTCTGAGCTGGAAGCGGACTGTTGCNCGTTTATGGATTCAACTATAAATATGTTTTTACAATTCATGGAATTATAGAAATGTAGGCTGGATGTTATCTCTGGAGGTCACTTATCGTATCGTCCGAGCTGGAAGCGGACTGTTGTCAAACGTAAATCAGGCCTGCTATGGCTTCATCTAGTTCAGTGAGGAAAACCTCTATGGATGGAGACTTCACAAAATTTTGAGGCAAATTCTTCCAGTGCTGTGCTAGTCCTCTAGCGAAATTTTTTTTCCTGACATCTAATCTGAACTTCCCAAACTGCAATTAGTGTTCACTGCTGCTTACTCTTTCATCTGATACTGCTGGGAAGAGTTTAGTGTCATCATCTTTGTAACTATGCTTCAAGTAATTGTAGGCTGTTATTCCATCACCCTTTAGCCTTCCTTTGCAAGGCCAAACAAGCCCAGTTCCATCAGCATCTCTTTGTAGGTCAATGCAGTGTTAAGTTTCTTATTGCCTAGATGCAGAAGGCTGATATTAAGCTTAAAGGTCTCAAATAAGGACAGCTAAAGTCCTGGACCGCTATGTCTAAAACTATGCAACATTCCAGCTATGTTGAATATGTACTTGAAATGCTCCTTTTGCCCTTGAGCTAAGCAAATAACTAAAAGGCCTGAAAGAAAACAAAAAAACACCCCACTTGAAAACAATGAGTAAGCATCAGGCACAGGACCAATATTGACTGCCCCATATTTCTAGTCTCCTGAACATACCTTTTTCTAGAACTTTCCTCTGGACTTGTAATTCTCTTATGAGAAGCGATACCTGTCATGTGCACAATTTATGACTTCTAAATATAATTTCCCCATACTTCAGCTTGCTTAGAAGATATGTACAGCTACTTACAAGCAATAATTCAATCTACATGTATTTCTCCACTTTTATTCTGCCCCTCCCATGTTGTGGAACTGCCTTTAATACCTTGGCCAGACATACTGGAGTAGCCTTTATCTAGATCTTCTAGAATTTCTGTTAAACGATGAAGTGCCCCACTCTTTCTGATCTTCAACCTCAGTAACCTTTTCCTCTGTTCCTCCAAGAGTTTTCTATATATCCTTTCTTTAGATTCCCCTTAGTTTATAAGTCCTAGCAGAAGCACCTGTTGTCCTGTTCCTTTGCCTGGAAATGCCCTGGCTCAAAATCTTAATCCTCCTGTCAGAAAATTTAATCAAACTTCTTTCTCAGCTAAGGCACTATCCTTGGTATAATCATAGCTTGGTGTCAGACTGTACTTACTAGGATTAACAAATCTGTATTGTTCCTGATCTAGGAATGTAAAACAGTTTTGATAGATAGTATTAAAGAGTGGTTTACCCTAGTCTGTCATTGGCACCCATATGTAACTACTACATAACAATGCTTAACTTTTAAAACACTCCTACAGATGTGACTTGCTGTTTCAGTACACACCTAAAAAGTTGCAGGGATCAATTTTCAAAGGCAAACCTTCAGGACTCTGTTGAAGTAATACTCACAATTAAATCTGCTTTATCTAGTCTAGTACACAGTAAGCCTTAGCAACACTACATTTCTTTTTGAGTCACAGAAATAATACATGATAAAATATTCATAACGTTTTCATTGTCATCCTGTACAATAGCCAAGACTAAAGTCCCCATGTAATTCTCGTTCACACTGCCAGATTCAGTTATCATCTGCAGAATTTTCTGTAAAGACAGTAGTAATACTCCACAGGAAATCATCAAGGGAGACAGTATGCTGCAGTACTGCCTTGTCAGATTTATTTTACCTTTCTTCTCTGAAAAAGAGGTACCAAATATTGACTACTGCCTCCTCTACCTGTTCTACATTTGCAACTACAAACTGTAAGTATAAACAATTACAGGACATTATCTTTAAAATAACGAGGAATTAATTTGGTAGTTTACAAATTCTGCTTGCTGGTATAACTTTTCCTCCTGATTTGAGGATGAATTTGTTTAATAAAACTGGAAGCAAGCTTGTTTCATGCTTAATGCATGTTTTTTTGGCCTCACCATATAAACACATATCTTTCTATCCAAAATCATACAAGATTTCTTCAGGGCTCCACTTCATAACGTTCATGTTTCTTAGCCTTCTGTATGCACAATTCATAGCAGAGATTCAAGGTTCCTCTAATATAAAACCTTCTTTTGTCATCCCTTTCAATTTCTCTTCATTGCAGTGGCATAAAGTATCATAGAATCATAGAATGGTTTGGGTTGGAAGGCACCTTAAAGATCACGTCGTTTCAATCGCCCCCTGCCATGATCAGGGACACCTTCCACTAGACCAGGTTGCTCAAAGCCACAAACAACCTGGCCTTGAACACTTCCAGGGATGGAGCATCCACAATTTCTCTGGGCAACCTGTTCCAGTGTCTCACCACCCTAATCATGAAAATTTCTTCCTAATGTCTAATATAAATTTACCCTCTTTCAGTTTAAAGCTGTTACCCATTGTCCTATCACTACATGCCTTTGTAAAAAGTCCCTCCCCAGCTCTCTTGTAGGCCCCTTCAGGTACTGGAAGGCTGCTATAAGTTCTCCCTGGAGCCTTCTCTTCCCACACTGAACGACCCCGACTCTCTCTGTCTGCATAGGAGAGGTGCTCCAGCCCCCGATCATCTTCATGGTCCTGCTCTGACCTCTCTCCAACAGGTCCACGTCCTTCTTATGCTGGGGGCCCTAGAGCTGAACACAGTACTGCAGGTGGGTTCTCACAAGAGTAGAGCAGAGACGGAGAGTCACCTCCCTCGACCTGTCGGTCATGCTTCTTTTGATGCAGCCCAGGATATGGTTGGCCTTCTGGGCTGCAAGCGCTGTTGAGCTTCTCCACCAATACCGCCAAGTCCTTTCTCACTAGGGCTGCTCTCAATCCATTCTTCACCCAGCCTGTATCTGTGCTTGGGATTGCCCTAACTCATGTGCAGGACCTTGCACTTGGCCTTGTTGAACTTCATGTGGTTCACATGGGCCCACCTCTTAAGCCTGTCAGGGTCCTTCTGTATGGCATCCCTTCCCTCCAGCGTGTCAATCACACCACACAGGTTGGTGTTGTCAGCAAACTTCCTGAGGCTGCACTCAATCCCACTGTCCATGTCGCCAACAAATATGCTAAACAGCGCCAGTTCCAGTACTGACCCCCGAAGAACACCACTCATCACTGGTTTCCACTTGCAAATCGAGCTGTTGACCACAACTCTTTGAATGCGACCATCCAGCCAATTCCTTATCCAGTGAGTGGTCCATCCGTCAAGTCCATGTCTCTCCAACTTAGAGACAAGAATGTCATGTGGGACAGTGTGAAATGCTTTGCACAAGTCCAGGTAGATGATGTCAGTCTTCCTTTGTCCACCAACGCTGTAACCTTGTCATGGAAGGCCACCAAATTTGTCAGGCACTATCTGCCCTTAGTGAAGCCACGCTGGCTCTCACTAATCACATCCTTATTTTCCATGTGCCTTAGCACAGTTTCCAGGAGGATCTGCCCCATGATCTTGCCAGGCATAGAGGTGAGCCTGACTGGCCTGTAGTTCCCTGGGTCTTCCTTTTTCCCCTTTTTAAAAATATAGTATACATATATACATAACATGGTATGTTAGTTTTCTTCCTTTCTGCGCTTCACATTCCTCTTACGTATGCAGGACACTGAAAGGAATTTTGATGGGAGGACAGAAATAGATGGCACATGCATGTTTGTAGCCTGCATTTAGTTATCCTGACCTCCTTGATGTGTTGTTTACCATGTAAGTGGTCAGGAATTCCTGCAGTGGCTTTAAACTAATGTAACTCATTACTTTGGTGATGGGATAATGAGTTTGTCTGTTTGCAGAATAAGTTAAGCTGCTAAGTGAGTTAAGAACACTTATTAATGAATTCACAATGGGACTTACCCTTCTGTATCACCCTTTCTAACGTTGACATTTTAGAATTCCCAATATTTCCAAGAAAACTCTGGGATCCTAGAATTGGAAAGAAAGGCTTTGGAAAGGCAAACAATTCTATCTGGTCAAACTCCTTTTGGTTACCCTGTCCCTTCTGGGAGATGCCAAGGCTAGAAACAGGTGTACACAGGACAACGCAGGCAGAGTGGGTTTTTTCCAGTTTAATCCTACCTCAGTGAGGTTCTTAATTTATTTGAGAGATATATAGAGTAAATTAATACGTATTAAGTCTATTTACTTCTCTCCAACAGGTAGATAGTTTCTTCTTTTTAATTTTTAGATTAAAGCAATTATTTTTTCTAACTCATGAAATTATCATCTTTCCCCATTTAGATGCACAGCCACCTGATCCTATGCATTCTTGTAGGAGTCTTCTTTCTTTGAACAAAAAACGAATCATATGATAGCCTTTTTCTTTTTAAATCAAGTCTCTCTCCAGCACTCGAACAGGACTGTCTAACTGCTAGACAGGAAGGAGCTTTCAACTAGCACTTAACCTAGGCTTTTTTACAAGAGAGACATATCTCTTTATATTTATCCAGGCTATCTCTTTCTTTCTGCATCATATGTATTTTTTTTCTGCAAAATTCTTCTGCTTCTCCTCTGCCTTCCATTAAAAATTCATTCATAGTTTGAATTCCTGAATTGCTCTGACTATGACTGTCTTGGACAATGGTATTTCCTTTGATTTATTTTGTAGACTGTCGCGATTTCAGAACGGATTCAATTTTTTTTATAGTGACCTCAAGGAAAAACCAGTGTTTACATCCAACAGATTCAATTACATTTTTACTCCCCCACCCCTTCTTCAAATACTTTAACTTCAGCTGTTTTCCTAAGGCTGTGGATCTTAGGTTGTAGATCTCTAAATAACACATCTCAAACAGGAAAAAACCCCCAAAGATTCATGCCATTTTGTGAAATAGCTCATGGCTACCAGCATATGCTAAATGCTAGCCACTATTGCAAGGAAAAGTCTCAACAGGAAAATAGCAGCAGCTTTCACTGGTTCTTCTAAGATTTACTGACACTTAAAGATTTTTTCCAGCTTTTCTGGAAAGCAAACATTACCAACCCTGCAGCAATTTTATTCATCATTGTTTATGGTTTACACAAGATAAAATTTATTTAGTTTAGTTAAGGTTTTTCACAATCCCCAAATGCCTACCACTTTTAAAATAATGATGAAAGAGAAATAATGATTGAAAGATAAAGTTCTTAGGTATTTAGTACAAATGGCAGTTAATTCCTTTATTTGTGATAGTTTCTCCCTTCATCGTTTTTAATTTTTAAGTTCAAAGCCCTCCCAATTGTGACCAGAAAACTTTAATGTGAAGGATCTGAGGAGATACTACATTTCAATTTGGCTCCAGTTACCAAGTGATTTTTCTAATTACTTGCTATCTTGGTAACAAGGCCTTCCCTTTTGAAAACTCTTAGTTGTTCTAGAACTCTTTGCTGCTAAGCACACCTCTACTGTTCCAGAGGATGACCAGGGATGTTTGTTTGTTTGCAAATTATTGGAAGAACAGAAGCAGCCATCTGTTCCTTAGCATGTTCTTTCCCCGAAGCAACCAATTCCTTGTTCTCGTGCTCAGAGAAGAATTTGCAATTAGCCCCCAACGAGGCCGTCTGGATAAGGCATTGGCATTATCTTGCTCATACCTCAGCTTGTGTATAATTATGAAATTATAGCAGCACATTTTTTCTAACCACCTGGCTGGCTAACCCCCTCGGGGTTCCTGAACTAGAAAAGACACTGCAGAGAAGATGACTGCTTTTTCTTACCTTTATTTTAACTCCACGGTAATAGAAAATTTTTATAACTCCTTTGGGAGCTGTACAATTATTTATTATATTTTTTATCATAATAAGCCATAACTCTCTCAGGTTCACTTCCCCTATAATCTGTACAGTTCACTTCTCCTATAATATGTATAGTAGTTTTACAATATTGACGAAACCAGAAAAGAGCCTGTCGTGTTAGGACAGGAATATATGAGTGGATAGATTGTCTATCTTTGGGCTCAGTTTCAGTGTCAGCCTTCATCTTAGGACTGTGGACACATCACTTCTTATTTAAGATTTTTCAGATATATGAAGATGTCATCTGGTTATAAAAAACTGAGAGCCATATCATGCACTGCTGTTTCAAATGTGATTGATGCACTGCACAAATCATAAGCCACCACTTAAAATTTATAAAGGTCTTGTCTTGCCATGTATACTATCTTCTCTTAGGTTTGGATTTACTTGTTTGTCATTTAATTCCACATGGAAAGTAAGACTGATGTGTTTCATGCCTCCGTGTTAACAGGTAAAATAATTTTTCAGAATAACTTCAATTATTTTTCTGTTCTTCATACGGAAGGAGGTGCTGCCTGTTTCTCTCTCCCTAAAGTTTTCATAATTAGATGGATGACATCTTGCTGTTATTTGAAGACTTGGGTTTTCCTTTCTGATACATTTCCTCATTGTCCAGTGATAGATTTTCCTACTTTTACTGTTATAGTTAAATTATGAAATGGGCTTTGGGGGTCCATTTCCCAAGTTATATCATGCATTTATACTGTGCAACCATAGTCTTGCACTGGTGTAATATAGCCTGCATCTTTGTTGGAAATGATTCCTGATTAACTTATTTGCATTTTAATTAAAAGAAATTCTGTTTAGTTTAGTTAAGGTTTTTATGACTTTCAAATACCCACCAATATATTCTAATAATATTACACCGAAGAAGAAATTTCTTAGGTGTTAGCTACAACAGTTTACTAATTCTTTAAGAGAAAGAACTCTTACTCTTTCTGTAAGAGATCACCAAGTTTACATTAATTTAAAACTGTCAGTCCTCTTGTACGTGTTCATTACATTTCACAATTTATGAAAGGGTTTTAACTCTCTGTTTTGTCCTTGGACTGCAGACTCCAACTGAGGATTTGGTAGTAGAGGGACAGTATTATCATTCACTACAAAATACAGTAATAAACACAAACATCTTAAAATGCAGTATCCTGTTGGCATGAATGTTCTGAGAGTTGGCCAAAAACCTATACTAGCTCTAAACCAAGGTTTTCCAGACAATTAGTAGCAAAAGCTTTTCAACTGAACTAACAATTTCTTGCACAGTTTTATTACCTGCTAAAAATTCAGGGAAGGAAAGAAGAGCGTGATTATTTGGAAACAGACCTATGATTTCTAGGGGATTATCTGTTGTGTCAGGATTTGCATTGTGAAAATAAAAAATAAACCCTCAAACAGATTTTAAAGCCACATTTTTACACCTATAAATCTGTCTGTATATAAAGTAGGCTCAGAAGTCAGATGACTGCACCTTTACAAAGGAGGAAGTAAAAAAACCCTCCAAATATAGGGACTATACTTATTTGTATATACTGTATATATATACCTGGTTATACTTCACTATGTCTTAAGAGGCTTGTGGGTTAGATTTCAACGTGGCTACATACCGCTGCTGTGGCAGTGCCAGCCGTCGTGGTGCACCTTGGTGCTCCTGGGGCTTTTGAAATGACCAGAAACTGCCAAAGGTCAGTGGTTTTAATCCGTAAACACAGAATTGCTCACTAAAATAACTTAGTCAATGCCTTCATGGAACTCCGAGAACAGAGGATGCGATTCTGACCAAGTCAATCCATAGCAAATGAAAAGGAACAGTAACACCAATAAAACAAGAAAAGTATAAGAGGTAATTTGAAAAGTTTAGGTAAAACGGTCTGCTCACAACTGTGCATTTTTAAGGGGTAATTTTTTCAGGTTGCTGTTTTAGTGTAACAATAATGATCAATGCTTGCAAATTTCCTTTGAAGTAACAACAATCAAATATATCTTCATTCTCTAATAAAACAAAATAAAAAATAAATTTTAAATAAATTATATTTACATATTACTTTTTGTACACTAAACAGTGAAGGATTTTTTTCCCTTCATCTCACCAGTTGAAATATGGAGTGATGCTAGTTTAGTCAAGGAAGACGTGCTAGACACAAATTATACAAATTTCAGGAGAATTGGCCCAAAATACTGTTACTTCTATCAAAAACCAAAACCATCTTCTTGCCTCCACTTGCCAAACAGGAAACCTGGCTAGAATACTTCACAGTCAAAAACCAACAAAAATACCCAGGCTCTAGATTATTTTCATCCCCTCTGAACACAAATCAGAAAAGTGGAACACATACATATTTGCAAATAATCTTGTAAATAAAATACACTCTTTTTATATTCCAAATCCTTTCTGTTCACTTACTCTGGACCACTGAGGTGACTGATGATGTACCCAAAAGGTTTCCACATATCTAAAATACTGCATATACAAAGGAGTGCAATACCTACCTGCAGAATAATCTATCTGGAAAATGTGGCTCATACTGTTCAAAACAGTAAATTCATTACAGGTTAACATCAGAAAAAAACAAAGGAGTCAATTATTGCAGAAGAAGAGGTGGGAATATGTGAAATTACTGAAGTGTTATAGTGCTTATAGAATCATTATCCAAAGGAAGCAAACATGAGACATACCATACCCATTGGCACTGCGAGAACACTGCCACTATGGGCTATGCCACTGCCTGATTTTCGCTGTTTTGTAATTAAATTACAAAAAAATTCCATGGATTCTCTAAATGTACTTGACCAATATATCTGACATAATATATTTATATAGAATGATAAAATACATAGCTGTTTTCCAACCTACCCTATTCAGTCTCTTTATTTGCAGGAAAAAATCAAAACAGATATGAAGTACTCTGTAAATAGCATTGTGAACTTTTGCAAAATTTATATTCTTGGTACCCATATGATAAAAGAATACTGAGAATAAAAGTCAATCAAAAAGCAAATATTTTTTTCTTTCTGTTGGGAAGAATGCTAGTATTTTATAAGAGGTATAAATGCAAGAAGTCAAATGAACTTTTCTTTTGTATTTTGTTACAAGAGGTATTTCTGAAAACAAGTTGCATCACTGTGGAATCAGACAGGTCTAACAGCAGCTTCCAGAACTAATGCCAGGATCTGTGCATATATAACAGGACATAGGCAGATTCATGATAAAGGTTTTAAAACTGGCCCCACCAAAACATCCTATGGGCTGAAATGTGTCTGTCAGTCATCAACTAACAGTCTTATGTGGATAAAAGTTAAGGCTGCTTTTGTGCTTTGAGGAACCAGCTAAAACATCTTGTTGAAGAAAATAATCTTGATCAGTGTCTACTAATTAGTAGCTTTTGAATCCTGTATTTTTGTTTGTTAAAAGATCAGGTGGGAACAGAGAGGCTCTGTGAAAAAGACTTTAAGAATAGTTTAAATATATGTTAGGAATGACATATGATATATATGGACCCTTGAGGAACCATGCAGTCTTGTTTCTGCCAATCCAAAATACTTTTTGCCGTACTAAAACTGTTAGACATTAGTTGATTCCAGGCTTTCTTCAAGCAACAATGCTTCTTTGAAAAAAATATGAATTCTGTATGAATTGATTCATTATACCTTTTGGAAGCACTGGGGCATCAGGTATCAGTAATCTCCAGGAGTTTTACCAGACATTTTAAGTAGTATTTTTCTCTTATTCAAATAAAAAATATCAAACCAGCTGCTCTTACTTTCAGATGGCAAAGCATGTCTATATAAGAAATTTACAAACAGAAAGTTGCTCTTCCTTTGATGACTCATCTGAAGTCACCAAATTCATGATCTGTACATATTATGAATCTGTCCACTATGTAACTGTGATACAAAGTGAGACAAAGACAAGCAACTGGGAGGATTTGGAACTGTATCCTGATATATCATGAATGATACCCATTATTCACAATACCTCTCCCTTCCATCATGCCCTATGCTGATCAATAATGCCTAATCTTAATTAAATTTGCTATATGGACTAAGATGAAGAAATTATATTAAATCTGATCCAATCTCATGATCTGAGAATACTGAAAATAAGAGATACTCTAAACAGAACATGATTTATTCTCTTAATTTAGAGAACAGTATTGCAAATTCACTTTGTATGAAGGGAAAAAACATGATGTATTGATAAAAACCCAGACTCCACAAATACATGAAACAGCAATCTGAACAGTTTTTGTACAGCTTTTGTAGAGACCAGTTTAAAGAAAAATCATCTAAATATATGCATCTCTTTGTGGAAACTTAACATGGAAAAATTTCCATAGATATTTAGCTTGTTTATTGTTTTTAAGGAAGTTAAAGATTATCATCCATATTGCTGTATATGAAAAGCTTTCTTTGTATTTTATCCATGGTTTATCAGCAAGTAGACTTTACAGAGCCGACTGTACAAGGATTATTTGCATCTTGTGACCAGGGTGCAATAAATCTTGGTATTATCTCAAAACAGATGGAAGGACTGTTGAGGATAAAACAGGACTAAACCATGATTCCCCACAACAATGTTTTCAGCAGTATAAAGCCTAAACCAAAAAAAAAAAAAAGTGAGAAGGAACAATAGCTAATATTTGAGCTGTAGGCTAAATATTAACTCTAGGCCTGTCATTTGAGTAAGAGCTAAAAGCTTTACAGAAATGTTTCCCATACAAAATCAATTCATCTGGACATGTGAGTAGGAATACTGAATTTCATGCTGTGATTAACATCACATCGGTTTACCTATTTGAAATGATTTTGAGAGCTATGTATTGGATCAGGTCTACAAGAAGGAGATATGCCTTACAGTGTTCTGAAATTTTAAAGATGCTCAAAAATTGGAAAAATTGTTTTGGGCAGTGTGAAGAGGATTAGGTGGGAATGATGAAAGAGTGTAACTCAGGCTTTGGAATCTGATATGAAACTAGCCCACAGAGGTCAAAATAGCAAACAGCATTATCACCAAGTTGAAAAATTAGTTGATGTTAATATTCAAGAAAAGAATAACTGACACACAGCTAAAAGACACTTTTAGTTAAAATAAAAAAAAATTAAAGAAGTTAAACAGACATCACTGCAAGAATTCCAGTTTTCAGCCTATGTTACCTCTGTCTCAGAGCCTATGAAATATTCAGAATCTATATAGTTTCCAGTTTTTTAAAATGTACTTTGTTTTGTGAGTATTTGTTTCTACAGTTTTTTCCTAATACATTTGCCGTACAGAAAAAACTTATTACAAATTTTCAGTCATATATCCTTTTCCTACATTCAGTGGTACATGAACACAGCTGAACTGGGACAGAATAAAGGTCCACTTATTCAAGAATTATAGTTTTATTAATAAAAATAATTGCTGGGTATTGAAAAAGATTGGAATGAAACCTTGTTGCTTAATTGTAAAATGGCATGCTTATCAACATTCTCTAAATATGAATAGGATGACTTGGTTAAAAAATATGTTTTCCTTTAAATAGAAAATATGAGTGCATACCTTAAAAATTTTTCATGTTAGACAAATATCTGACTAAAGTTAGTCAGATAATGATAATACTGATGTGCCAATGAAACCTAATAGAAATAAAGATCTAAGTCGTAATACTCTGGAAAACACTGACCTTAGAAAAAATGCCTAAGATATTTTCTGTATCTACTTTTGCAAAACTTGAGTGATATTTATTTTAATCACCTAGAATATTTTCTATTCAAAACATTACATTTGTTTACACCTATTCATAGGTGCAAACCAATCAATAAACGCAGCCTCCCAACAGCACGTGGTACCATGGACAGCTCCAGCTGCATCATGAGTGTGCCTGTCCCAGCAGCAACACCTGAGGACAATTCAAGACGGCCGTTGATTTCTAACGGACCTTTCTGCTTTCAGTTTATAGCAGCTCTGGACTGTTATTTCCAAATATGTAAAATATGTAATTGTGGTGTAAAAAAAAAAATATGTAAATTGTTCTTAAATGGGGTTTGCCTACTCAGGGCAGCAGACAGAAAGATGTTAAACACGTCTGGCTAAATTCAGCTTTCACCTATGAATATACAAGTTGTCCCATGATAGTAGAATGTGGTTCTTGTGTATTCTTTCAAGCTTACCACTATACAATGGGGAGAAGGCAAGGAAAAAATTCTGAGTACGTATGGTGTGCTAAACTACACATCTAATGTTGCGATCTTACAACTGCACTGTAGTAGTACCATCCTTTTTAAAAACATTTACAGCAGAATGCTTCTATAGTGTGAAATTCTTTTTGTGTGTGTTTCTATAGTGTGAAATCATCATCCTTTTTATTTAAAGAATTTGTTTATAGTGCTAACCTATAGTTTGAACACAACTATTTTTCCCAAGTTACACATATTGTTTCTAAATCTTTAGTTTTACACTTTCCTCCATAGTTGCCCAATATTTTAAAAAATAAAGGAAGAGGTATTCTGTGGTGAAATGCATTGTATCAAAAGCAGTGAATTAAGATCCTGGGAATTTTATGGTCAGGTAAGATGGACAGTCACCAAATAAAACAAAAGTTGTTTCTAAAAGCAGATTTTGCTCATCGATGGATGTAATAATATATTTTGTGTGCTTTTCACAGTCATCCTAGAACGCCATAGCTGACACTGTTGTTTCCTCTCCTACAGAGTCGAATGGCAGAAAGTTTGCGTCTCTTTGATTCCATTTGCAACAACAATTGGTTTATCAACACTTCCCTCATCCTTTTTTTGAATAAGAAAGATCTGCTGGCAGAAAAAATCCGACGCATCCCCTTAACAGTCTGCTTTCCTGAATACAAAGGCCAAAACACTTATGAGGAGGCAGCAGTCTACATCCAACGCCAGTTTGAGGACTTGAATCGCAACAAGGAGACCAAGGAAATCTACTCACACTTCACCTGCGCCACTGATACCAGTAACATCCAATTTGTCTTTGATGCAGTGACAGATGTCATCATTCAAAACAATCTCAAATATATTGGCCTATGCTAAGAATCCTTGGGCTTAATCTGTTTTCCTGAAGTGATAAAAAAGGGGCTAACCACTTTCATTTCTAGTGGAAAAAAAGGGGCAATGCTTAGAAGCCCAAGGAGAAAAAAGGGGAAGTCTGATGTATGTACACAGTTCCTCTTATGCCCCCTTAACCCGCTACACCATTTTTCACAAATATATGTTCTGGCAAGTGAAAGCCTGCTCTCCAAAAAACCCACACACCTCCCTCCAGTGAAAAAAAAGCTAACAACTCAAAAATCCCAAACAAAAACAAAGAGATTGAGGCCTAACTCTGTGGAGATGTTTTCACCACAGTCACTGCACTTTTATTCAGTTTGTTTCATTCCATTTCCTACAGTGGGAGTGTTATCATATTCTATGTAAGAAATAATTCTTCATCCAGTTGTCCTAAAATTTTACGGGCATGAAGATATAAAGCTGGTGAGTGACAGATCATTTGCAGGATGTGGAACAGAATGGTTGTGTTGGGGAGAAAAGCTAGTTCAAACTAGAAGCTACAGAACAGGAGAGTTTAAGCAAAATGTTACTTAAAGTTGTAGTGAATGGGCATGCACCCACAATATTGGTACACTCAGCCAAACAGTATATACACATACATCATGTATGCACATTCACATGACTCCACAGCATATACTATGTACACACTCTGCTTTACTTTACTGTTTATCATGGACACCTTGCCTATTAAAGGAAACGTTGGTGCGCAACTGTTCTGTGATTTCCAAACTGACTAGCAGCTCTTTCTGCTCTTTAAGGCTTCAGATATCCAGCAAAACTACATGAATCTATGAATAGGCCAAATTAAGGTCAGTGTTTCTTCTACTGGTAAGGAGTTTTATACATCAAAACAGTCTTCTTTTACATCTTTTTTTGCCAAATCTTGTGGTGTTTCACAAAAAACAATCTATATTTAAGAAGTAGGTTAGTGTTCCTTTTTTAATACAGATAAAAAAATCACAAGGCAATTTTTAAAATTATTGTTGTAGTGTCTGGATTGCTGAATGTGAAAGTTGCCAACAGACAATTCTGTTCCACTGCTCCAAATAAATTCTGGGAATTGTAATATTGTAACAGATTTCCCAAGAAGAAGGAGCCATGGAGATTGTGTAGTATATAGCCTCCAAAGTATTTTTTTGTTGGTTTTTAAATTATTTTTAAAATGTGATGTATTATTAGAAGGTTAAAGAGCGATATGAACAATAACTAAATGTCTTGATATTTCAATTTAATAATTTTAATTATTTACAGTTTAGTGAAGTTAAGGAAACTGAAGAGATGCATTCCTCAGCTCCAGGTTTCATCTCATAAAGAAACACTACTGGATGGAGTAACATTCCGGCAAAAGTTTGAATGCATAAGAAGCTCTGTGGGACTGTACTGGAAAATCTTAAATGGATCATATAGACCTAAGTCTTTGGTCGGTTGATTCTTTCCCCTGCCATAGAAAAGACTTCTTAAAGACTTCAGTGTAAAGTTGGTGTGTAAATATATGTTTGATAATTGTAAAGCACATACGTACACAGAGACACAGACACACATGCACACTGGAAAATAAACTTCTACTTTTGTTCCCCCTATGTACTATGATTAGTGCAAGAAATCACAGCCAAGGGCTCTAAGAAATTTAAAACAAAATGGTTAATGACATCAACATTGAAATTGTCCACTTAAAAAAAATAAATAATGCGAATGACATTAATGTGTCTATAGTGTGTTCATTACTTAGTGTTATGACAGTTACTTAATTGGGCGATGTTTGTGAAGTTTTCTTTCCTTCATGACAAACTGCTGAGTTTTGTTCATTTGCTCCAGATCTTTTTCCTCAGTTTGTTCACCAACATCCAGCAATTTCAATCACAAGCCATTACATTTGAGCAACTCAGTAAGATTTAAGGGATGTGTTCCCATTTAATATCTTTACAAATTCTGAATGCATGTTATTGTTATATTTCTTGCGGAGATGGTTAGTAGCAATTTTAGGAAGGAAGTTATAGACCAAGATCTATAGGAAATACAATGAAAGAAACTTCCATGGTATCTGCAAGATACACAAGAAGCCTACCTGCATATTGTCATACACAAGGAGGTACTTTGCACAGATGTATATGCTTAAAAATACATGTGTAGGTGTATAGCACAAATATAAGTTTTTGAATAGTGCCTAAAGTTGGTCTCCTAAACCTGTATGTAAAGTTGAAAAAATCTTGAAAAATATGTTCACATTTTTGTACTATTGAGCTCTCAGCAAGTCTCCAAAATCAGTACAAAATTCTGTCTGGCTCATGCTTGTGAAAAATTGGGCTTTAAGAAAAATCTATGTGACCGTATAAGGTTATCTATCACCGTAAGTCTTATTGATGGTTTTTCATTGAAGTTTTCTTGAAAATCCTGCCTATGCAGACTATAACAAGGTTCTTCCAGAACATCCTGTGCCTGAAGTCTTTCAAAGTCTGGATGTACATTGAGAAAAGGCGCAACTGTTGTACAAACAGCATCAAGTCACAAAAATAACTTTTTACAGGACAGATAATATCCCTGCAGTTTAAAAAGAATTTGACATAGAACCCTGTACCCCATTAATAATTTCTGAGACCAGCTGAAAATATTTGATAGTGCTTGTATAGTTTCATTCCTTTGTTTGCCTCTCAGCATTTCTACAAAATGCATCAAGAAATACTAATCTTTCTTACCTTATATTTAAGAAACCTTCTTTTGACCTGTTCGAGGATATCTAAATTCGAGATAGGATTTTTCTAAGTGACCTTGAGACTTAAGATAATGATGACCTGGGACTGTCAAGAGAACTACAATACTCTTGAAGGCAGTGGTTCAAGTAATAATAATTTTCTACCTTGCTAGAGAATGCAGCCATAACAAAAAATACTCTCTAAGGCTCGGGTAATGGATTAAGACTTTCAAAACTCTTCAGTCCGGACATAATCAATAATGGAGAAAAATCTTCTTAATTTTAAATGAAGTATATTATCTCTGTACTGAAAACATAGGGCCCCTTTAAGCATGCCCTGTCAACTGTTACACCTGAGGGACAGAAGCTAAAGAGCAAATGAGGCTGCACCTTGAAGGTATGAAAGGGTTGTCGTGCCACACAGGAAGTATTTAGGTCTTACTTGTAATGAGAAGATACTATTGCCTGCTTGTGATATTTGCAGTCAAGCTGCTTGACTTGGTGAGTTTACTAAAAGCTATATATGGTAATTGCTAGTACAGTCCATAAAGCTAGTACAGGATCGATCCTCTAAACTTCATTTACCGTTGAAGTGCTATCATTTACTTGAGAAATTACACAGTATTTCTAGCCTAAATTTCTTTCTGTAGCATAATATCCTATTATTAGCCAGTTGAATTGTGAAAAAGATATAAAATGAGTCAGGACTTCCTTTTTCCAATGAATGGACTTTTAGATAGTATGCCTCCTTCACCTCCAGATTTGATGGTACTGTGGCCGTTTCAGACTAGTGAAAGTGACAAGAAACCACTGGCATTTGTTAGAGCATAGCTTCAAGGTAAGAAGGCAGGGTAGGAAAACTAAAACCAAAAGTGTAGTCAACTATGAGAAGGGTAAGAGACATATTCAAAAATAAATCTTTATTCAACTAAGAAGGTCCTTCCAACATAAGAATTACAGGCAACCTACAATAGAAGTGGAGAACCTAGGATATTTTAACAAAGGCCTGGGGGTACTTCTAAAGCAAAGGAGTTAGTTAGCATTCATTCAGTGAGAAATGTGTCTTGGGAAGAAGAAAACAAATTTAAGCACTGCTATGTGTTGCTACTTAGCTTAAGAAAGGCATAGGCATAGGGAGGAATAAATCAGTAAATAATTAAGTTTAAATAATCAATTCACATAATCATGTTCTCTGAATAGCGATTCCTTGCTATTAACTCTCTAATCATTTAATTCCTGTAATATTTTTGATCTTGCTATTCTGAGTAACTTATGGTTACTCTGTTTTCTATCTGAAGAATTCAAGATTTTAAAATAGAGTCTGTTTTACACAGAAGTAAAATAATTCTATTTTCTGATTGTATAAGAAAACTGAGGCACAGGGAAGTTAAAACTAAAAAGTCTGGGCCAAAGACGGGTGCTGAAGTGAAATCCCTTGACTCTTAGTTATCCACCTGAATAAATCATGTAATTAAATTTGCATCTATTTTCTCGGTTCTCAGGTTTATCAGTAAAGCAGTGCACTGCCACCTGAAAGAACTACATTAATACAGCTGGGATTTCGTTTCACCTGGGCAACAATGACATTCACAGAAGAGATGTTCCATCTGCTGCAATAAGAATGCCATCTGTCCTTTTATTATTTGCACACCATAGAGCAAAACAAGTTGCAAAGGGATAAAGGTCTCCTTAAACAGTCCTTATCCACATATCCAATGGGTTACAATTTTCCAGGAGTGGAATAGTGGAGACACTGAGGGTCATTAAAGTAGAAGAAACATTATCTCTTGCCCTCTTCCCAAATAGAGATTCTGGTAAGCTTAAAAATCCATTGCCACATCCAATCCACCTCAATCTTTGTCAAAAAGGATTAAGTACCCATAAAAGACAGGACAGATAATGGGTAAGAATTATTAAACTTTTCCAGTATGACCATAGCCATAAAGATATTTTCCCCCAGAACTTTTTTTGCAGTTGTTATTGCCTAGGTAGTTTATCATTGCATAACACCCTTTCACTAACATTGTTAAGTATTGTGTATCAACCAATTGTTTTCACAAAGAGTGAAAATCTTGCTATTAATTTTTCCAGTGTTTTTAATTTTCTCCTCCTGCTGGTTCTTCTCCCTCTTCTATCCTCTACTGAATACATATATATGCCTTATTTTTGTCTTTCTTCTGTCCATTAATTCTTGCCACTAAGTTATTGTTTCTTCTGGAAATGTTATTCCTCAGTGGTCTCGCAATCTTTGTAGATTTTTCCTACCTTTTGATTTTTAATGATCCTACTGTTCCTGGAGGATAGTGGTATACATCCTTAAATTTAGGAATCAAAAATAGTCTGCAGGTGGATTTGTTTAAAATAACCACAATTTTCTAACTTAATCGTGTTTGGAGAAAGACAAGGTGGCCTGGCGTAGAGCTACCTGGAGTCACTGATCACTTCCCAGTTAACAAAAACAACTACACTTCATGCCAAATGCATGTACAGCTTAAGTTCCTTTTTGTCTCATGTGGAATGTACTGCTTTAATGGCCCTGTAAACTATCTCAGCTCTAGAAGAGGTCAGAAATCTAGCTGGGGAATGGTATATTAGTTGATAACTTCCTCCAGCTGATACAAGGTACATCCTATCTCATTATCCGCATGTGAGGTATAGAAATGAATGCAGAGAGGAGGACAGACAGTTCCTTGGCTAGGTGAAGAAGGCTGAATTACCAGGCAGAGACTATTTCTGTATCTGTAATATGTCAAATGAATTATGTCAGGCCTTGTGACTCTTTCTACCTATTGGAAAATATTTACTGTTCTCCCTGATAATTCCCAAAATTGTCTCATTGCAAAGAAAACAGTTTTAGCATCTTAAATACGGGCATGTATATTTTTATATATATGTTATATTTTTACCTAAATAAAATGAAAACATGGCTCAGAAAAACACCTTTTTCCGAGGGTAATTACTCAGCGATGCTTTCACAGGCAACATGTTAGCTCAGCTTCTACACCACTGATCTTACTGACCATATGTACCTGACAGGCTGAGGACTGCAGATTTTTTCCTATTGCCCCCTCAACACTGCCAAAGGACACTGTATGAAAATCTGGTCTGTAGAAAGCTATGCAAGTCTAACTTAATCTAGTTAAGAACTTCTATCCTGAACAAGTCTTGGAGGCTTTCAATAGCACAAACATTGACAGAGGAAATGGACAAAATTCGGCATTATTTCATAGCTGAAGAAATTAAGCTTTGGGAGAGAATTTCATCTAGAAAGGTATGACTCAAGCAAGTTGTAAGAGACTGCTAGACACATCATGCTCTCTGAGAGATTTGGATATAGGATCAGATAAAGATTAAATTCTGCTTGTTTCACAGATGTAAATAGTTCCTCTACATTCCTCTTTAATTTCTTAGAAGAGGCAGGGAAAAAGTTGGCCTACATGCATGCAGATATATTAGGATTACACTAAACGTTGAGAATTAATGAATGGAAAAAATTATTCAAAACAGACACAGCTATTTGGTTTCTAATAAAGTAATTGTCCTTACTTTCATTTAAAAGGGAATTGCAATGAAGAGATTGACACACAGAATTTACCAAGTAACTAATTTTACAATTATTGAAATGCCCTCTTTTCATACTACTAATTACCCTTTTCTGCTTTTTGTAGACAAAATTCCATAACCATTCCCTGAAACAAGTCTTGATGTTAATTTTATTTGGAAAAACCTAATTCTTATCTGTCACCAGTATCTGAAGTGGGAGAGGTAAAATGAAGAAACTAGTACTAGTCTTAGCTCAAGAGAAGCTTCACTGAAATGCAAGTACCATGCAGAGAATTGTAGAGCCTTTCTTGTACATAAGGGCAACTTTCACTAAGTTGGGCCTGTAACATGATTTGGAAGCTGGTCTTTTTCTGGCAGAGGCTCCTGCTCACTTCAAAGCTGCCGTGAATCCTTTGCCTTCAATCAAAGCAAGGTATTGAGGGGAGAGACTGCTACAGCTGGCTCTCAGCTTTTGCTGAGCTCTCAGTGCAGCAGGGGTTGGATAATCCTTCCAGTCCAGGAGGCAACTTGATTTCTCCTTGTATAGGATAATCTCACATTTCCTGATTATCACAAAACTGGTTTTTCAGTTGTGACAGTTCCCACCAGTGGCTCCTAACCTAAGATGATATATGCAGATGCCTGCAGGGGCAAAGATGGAACAATGGGAGTAAACCTGAGAGGGAGTGTGGTGTACCATTACATATCTTCCTCTGGTTTGGGCAATGTATTTTGATTTATGTGGAATTCTTAATAAGCAATATTTCATCTTTTGGCACCACCAATAGCTAGTTTGCTTACTGCTAAAGTAAGTCTCTAAATAGAAATGGTGGTTCTAATGAAATGCTTTTCCTATAAGCTTGTTTTTAGTCCCTGCTTTTTAGAAAGTGTCTAACTGCAAACACTGGGGGGAAAAAAAAAAGCTCTCTGTTCCTCTCAGGGTCACATGGATAGCTTTTTTTTTTTTTTAAGTTGCTTTTTCTTCCCCTAGAACTTCTATTCATCCTCCAGTGAATGTTTTTGCTTATGTAGCTAAACTTCCAACCTACTTAGTAAATACTTTGGGTTTTGGGAGATAGAAACTAAAAGCAGCCAGGTGTTTACATGTAATACTAGTTGTAGTTTACAGCTGTAAATGTCAAATTCGTATCTGAAATGGTATGCACAGCAGCCACCAAACCCAGAGGCAGTTTCTCTGTTTAAACTGAAACCTTTCCAGTCAACTTCAGTGCACCACCCACATATCTGAAAATTCCATCAGCAAAAGGAGACAAGTGGTAAGCTCCTGCGTTATCCTACTAGAGATAAAGCCACGAAATAAAGTTCAGTACAGCAGAGACTGAATAGCAAGGCTTATCAGTGAAGCAGGCTGTTCCAAAATGGCTAAGAAGGCAGCTTTAGCCAGTATGGATGAATGGTTAAATGTTAAAAGTGATCTGCAAAAATTTGCAACAGTTACTCACTTCTGTATTCTCCCATAAGTTTCTATTATGATACACACATTCATAGGATGGCATTTATCTGACTACACAGGTAATGGAAAGAATTCTTTAAAGGCAGTCACACAGGTCAAAATTTACTTAAGGTAAGTCCCTGTCTCAATTGATTTGAAAATCTGTAAAACAGCTAGTGAAATTAAATTAACAGAAAGTCTGGTTTTCTATAGTGATGTTCACAAAATTGTTTAGCCCACCATATTAATATCCTTCATATAGATTCAATTATTTAGGACTTTAAAAAGAGTTGCAAGCATGTAAAAATACATCTTTATATTTTTAGAATGAAGGTACATTCACTCAGCAAGGTTTTAAGCATTCATTTAATTCTTTTTTAAGCACCAGTAATGTAACAGATTTCCTCAGATGAGATACTTCCCATGAATTTAAACAGTATGGCTTTTTAATTGATAATTTCTATCTAGTGAAATTTTAATTTTAGAATTATAATTTTAATCAACTGGAAGAGTAAAGTTTAAGACTAATGTTCAGAATAGAAAACTATTGGAATTATAATCACAGGATCTGGAAATAAAAGTGACAAATCAGCATAAATTCCCTTAGTGTATAAAAGATTCAGAAAACTGTAAATATACATAATAAATATAAAGAAAGCACATAAAAGATACAACAACCTATTCTTCCGGCAAGTCAAAGACAAATTCTCCGCTTGGATTCTCCGCTTGGATTCCTCTATTTAGACTGAAGCATTTAAAAGCTAGATGCCAGACTGATGTAATCAACGCAGCTTCTTTTTATCTCACTGGAGATAAATGGACATCACCAGAGCAGAACTCATCTCATCCTAAACTAAGCACCTACGATTTGTCAGACTTTTTTGACCCTAAAGATACTGATTTTTCTCCTGCTATACAGGAAGCATAGAATCACTAGCTCAATTTGACATCTGAAGTTAGGTGTAATTTATCACATTTTTAACTTTGTATATTACCAAGTCCATTTAACAATTTTACCTAAGGGCAAACAATATTTGAATAAAAAACATCAGAAAAAGCAAACTTCTTCATTGTTCCTTGTATCACCCCCATGTTTGTTTGTTTTGTTTCTTTTTTAAATTCACTACCTGTGAAAGCAATGTCAAAGTGTACATTTAAGAAACAGTGCCTATGAGCTTGTGGTCAAAGACCCATTAATAGATAATCTGTGGAATACGCAGCTCAATGGATGGTGCTTTTACTTGTTCATTTGTCTTCTCCTACGACAGTGCTTGCAAGGAGCAGGGAAGACATAAAACAAATTTCACAAGATTTGTACCTCGTAACACCAGAAAAGCTTTCTACAAACCCTGTATGCTGTGGAATTAGTGCACCATGATGAACAGCTGATCATTTTGAACAGAAGAGGATCAAGTGAATTTTTGATGCAAGATTCTGAAATACAAATTCAAGCGTGCGCTCCACACAACCTGTATCTTGAGCAGGCAGCCTTAACTTGCATAAGACCTAACAAAATTAACAGATCTAGCAGGATCAGCCCCTGCAATACATAGACAGGACTATTCACAGATGTATTATGTTAACGCAGGGCATTTCACATGGTACCTATGTAAAGCATTTTCTATATTTTGGCTTAGTATTCTCACTATTATTACACCATTTGCAAATTTTTAGAAGTGTAAAAACAGCTCTAGAAAACATAGTTGCCGCCACCAATAAAAAAGATGATAGTCGTACATTTTAAAGTTTTCTCATAGAACCCAAAGAATAAATTCTCATAGGAAAACTAACTAAAGAAAATTAAGATGAGCAAAAATAGAAAAGATACTGTTTTAAAATACGATTTTCAAAGAAAATGGAATAAAATAAATTGGGAAGATATTACATACGGAATCAGGTAAATTCACCTATCTGCTTATACTGTACACCTATATACTTAACTAGTGAAAAAATCCTTACCTTCAGGTAATTTTGCCATCATTTCAAAAACCTGATGCGTGTTCTTCCGACACATATCTAGTGGATCATTCAAGAGCTCAGTGAGGGCAGAAATTACTCCATTTTGTATCAGCCCTTGCCTACAAACAGCATCAGAGGACAGATTTAACTAAGCATAATAAAACTCACATATTTGTGAAATGCTTAGTCTTAACTAAATACTCTCAGTTACACTCAACTTATCTTGACAAAACTTAGATAGTCTGTTCTTATTTCTCACTGAAACATCTTTATTACTTCCCATAGCATTCAGTAAACTCTGGAATTACACCTACCTGCCAGCATTATGCATAGACATTATATAGAGGATTTCTGTTGTTTTTTGTCGGACAGTACTGTCATGATGCAGCAGCAAAGTCTTCAGGTTATCCAAGAATCCTATGAGATGCAATGGTTCATTTTAACATTTCTTACCTCCAGCATTAATTTAAAATAACAATACTAATTTTTATCTCATAATTCGAAGTGCAAACAATCAGAACTTTAATATTGTCCATTGTCATATCTCAAGTAGGGAAGAAACTTTTAAGGCCTACTGCCAAAAAATGCCATGCTACAAAAAAGCTGCTGACTTCTGTATTGAGTTAAAACCTAATCTCACAAATACTTATGAAGTGACATAATTCTAAAAATAACTCAAGTCAGTGGAGCTATTCATGTTTTTAGAAAAGCATGTATTTGGAGGATTGGCACCTACATTTTTTTAAACTTTCTTAGGTGTAGTATGGGCTATGTAAAAACACATAGCGTTGCTTTTCAAATTTCAGATTTGGTGAACTATTACTGATTATGTGTATGCACACACAGCACTGATAAAAAACAAAACCCAAACAATCTTGTCTTGCTTCAGCAGTTACTGTTAATCAAACAATAACTTCATAAATTTGGAACATGATTATTGGTATCTCTTGTGATGAAAAAAATACAAAGGAAGTAAATGGAGGAAAAGAGCAGTGGCAAACCAGAGGACTTCTTCAGTGTTACATAATGAGCTATGTAGATATACAACAGACTGCTAAAAATCGCAAAGATAAGCTTGGCTGTTTTTTTTTTTTTTAAATCCAAATGGAAGATTCTTCCAAATGCTGGGATAAAAGCTTTTGAAAATAGTGGTGGCCAGATATAATCCTGATGAGTATGATAAATTTGGTTATATTGTCCTGCATCTTAATTTCTCATGAAGTTCCAGGGTTTTTTTTTGTTATAGACGCATTCTACAATCACTAAGGTACTTCTGAGAAGGATGTCTGCATAAAAAGCTCTGATGTTTTGCCTCTCTGGTAAAGTTATATCTGGATGTGCCACGCTATCCACTGCTGAAGGAATCAATGGCAACAGATGACTTCATGGATTTTGCAAACGAACTTGTAAACCTTATTTAAATATTATTCTTTTAATTATTAATTAAAAGGTTTATCAGAGTTTTTTGCCTGTTATTATTATGGGATCTGAGATATGAGTATTTTGAGCACCTCAAGCATGAAAAATCCAGGAAGGCACCGCTGTCATATGTCATAACATGGTAGGAAATGTCTAATGAAGGAAAGAAAAAGGGGGATTTTGTCTTTTTTTCCCATGCTCTAGGATAACTAAAAGCTTTTTATTTACCCCTTTTTAAATATAATATATTTAGTAGTTTTATATTATTAGAAATTCATAAATTTAGTGCTTTTTTTTTTCTGAACGGTTCATGGGTAACAGGACTAGAAAGGATTCCAGGCAAATGAAATTTAACTAAGTGGCAAGAGGGTGTCGGGGGGTTGTTTTTCTGACTTTAGACTAACGAAGCTTTTTTTTTTAATTAGCCTATGTTAGGAAATATCTAAAATTCAGAAATAAACGAAAAAAAAATATTATGCACTACTTTTGTATTTAGGCGTTGATAAAACCTATAGTGAGCCATTAATAAATCCTCAAGTGAGGATACTATTAAAATAACTGTCATGTATACTGCATTACAATATTCTTTACCTTTTTAAGGTAAAACAAGTAAAAAAACCCCCCAAAACCTTCATGGTCATTTTGCATCATCAAGGATATTGCAAGTAAAAGAGTAGCACATGAAAGTAAAGTGAAGCCTTTTTTCCCCCCCATTGTGTCAAAGCTTATTCCAGCACATCACTTACCTACTTCAATTGCCTGGTAGACATTTTCTGGGTCATGTAACAGATCGCAGAGCGCCATCAGTGCCCGCTGCTGAGTCAGCAGGTCAGGAGACTGTATCTCCTCATTCAATTTAGGAAGGGCTCTCTTTCCAAATGCAATAGGAGCTTTTGTGGGATCTATATCAGGGGGGAGGTTGGCTGAGATACGAGCATGTGCCATCCCAAATTTTCCTGAGAAGGATTCTTCCTTATCCCTAAAAATACTCCAAAATGACTGTACTTGGTCACTGGACAGATAATGTACCAAAAGAAAACTACTGACTTTAAACAGTGCTCTGTGTCCCAGAAGAGCTATTTTAGCACACATTCATTGTTAGAAAGCTACGAAAGAAGAGGCTGGAAAGGTTCATGGTCATCAGCATCAATGTCTGGTCATCCCCTCAATCGTCTCATCTGGTTTAATTCTCTACTGAACACTGTAAAAGAGAGAGAGAGAAAGCTTAAAACCGCAGGTGACAGGGAATGTTTTTCAAAGCGTTAACGTGAATTATTCCAATGTCCCAAACCAGAGAAGTGGCTCAAAATAATATTAAAGCAAAAGCAAACAAAACGCCATTTTTCAAAAGAGCATTCTTTTAAAAGGGCTCTAGTTTAAACCCGCCCTCAGAATCCATTAATTCCAAAGAATCGGTGATGGCCGACGTCGGTCTTCCCTCAGGTAGGACAACAGCTCAGCTGACAGAAGCATGCAGCCTCCAATATTGAAAACTGCTCAACAAAACAACAGCTGCCAACTTAAAACAACTGCTAAACAACCGCACTTCTCTCTTCAAAACAAACTAAATTGACTAAAGAATCACAGGCGCCCTGTCCCACCAATCTGTTGCCGCCTGAGCCCGTCCCCGCTGCCCGCTCCCCAGCTCCCGCCAGCGACGCCACCGCCTTTCCCGCCCGCGTGCGCTGGTTGCCACAGCAACCCGCTGTTTGCGTATGCTCACTCTGTGAATAAAAACTACGCAGCCAAGCATACCGAGTCTAGTCCTGCGTCAACAGCGTAAGTACCGCGTTTGACGGTGGCTGCTGTGGGAAAGCAGCGCCAACGGCGTAACTGGCGAATTGTAAACCGGGGCCGCTGCTAGCGCAGGACTCGGGGCGCTGCGGTGGAAGGCTGCGGGAGGCTGGCGTGAGGTGCGGCCGCTCAGGGAGGGGAGCGTGTGAGGAAATGGGGGAAGCGCCGCCGTGGCCTTGCGGTGTGGAGGCCGTTTTATCTTGCTGCTAAAGCACGGAGGGAGGCTCTCTCCTCACCTCCTGTTTTTAAAGTAATTTCGGTTGAACAAAATTGAAAAAAAATTCAGATTGAACAAAATGGTGGCTGAGTTGTTGACAGAGATAGAGCAGGCAGGTGTCTTGAGGTGCAATGGTTGAAGGGAGCTCAGTAGCTTTGGACTAGGTTTTCTTTCCTAGTCTTCTCCAGAATGTCACTGTAAACAGCTAGAATGCATAGCAGGGGTTTCCACTATCATTAGGGAGTTCCACATAACTGTATTCGAGACTTAGCCATATTTTCCAGTATGATTCTGCTAAAAAGTATGGTGTTGTTCAGAGGGTGGTACGCAGGGAGAACGTATCATTGCAATGTTGCTAGCACAACTGAAGGGTGCTCTGGATTGTCAGATGTGATCTGGCATCAGGAAAAAAATCTCTGAACAGCTTGTGCTATAAAAGGTTAGTTCTCTCACAAATAGAGAAGTTGTCGATGTTTTTCATTATGTTTGAGTAACAATTACAATAATCGAAGTTCTTAAACTGGATTTTACAAAGCCAAAGTCATTCAGATCAGCCGGATTAAAATAAATCACAGGAATAGATTCTGGATTGCTTATATTCAAAATCCATAGAAGAAAAATTACTATTTTTAGAAGTATTTTCTGAAAAGCATTCATTTTCCTGCAACACTTTGGAGCAGATTATTTAAAGTAGAGGTTATTTTCCTGAATTAGGTTAGGTTTCCACTACCTATATATTTGTAAAGTTTCAACCTATTTCAATAGGAAGAATGTGAACTTTTCTCAGTGTAGAAGGGGCAGGAGAAGATCAGAGGCTTGTCGTGTCCTTCAGTGTGAACTCTGCTCTTGTCCTTTTGGCGTGAGTTGTTCTGTCTTGTCCTTCACCATAGATAGGAATATTGATTTTTTTTTTTTTTTTT
>VZSC01008500.1:77685-208909 GCA_013398225.1 Steatornis caripensis | reverse complement strand
TTTTTTTTTTTTTTTTTAGCAGTCATGACGTTAACTTATTTTATGTACAGCTTCTGAATGCCTTCCTCAAATCCTTTGTCTATCCACAGAATCTGCTGTTCATACTCTTCCTGCGACATTGATGTAAGGAGGGTTGTGATGCCATGGAGACACTGTATTCCCTGTCCTGCCTGGTGACTGAATGCCCTTCAGCTCTGTAAGAAAAGAAAATCTGGATCTCAGTACTTATTATTCTCAGTATTTTTAGCAGCTTTGTATTTCTTAAATCATTGTTCTTTTTCCTCTAATACTATAGCTAGGCTTGTTGTTTTGGTAAATTAGGATGTTTATGTGTGTGTGAGATTTAGATTAAATACACTACATGTAAGTGAAGATGGCTTCTCAGTTTTAAAATGTTTCTGTTTTGTTTCCTTGGTCCCTCCTGTACTTTGGATTCACTGAGATTTTTTTGTTGAATTGATTTTTTTTGTAGCTTAGTTTGTGAAAGAGCTCTAGGAGACAAGCCTATGTACATATGACATTTTTACATGCTTGGGATATGTTGAACTAGAACTAGGAGAATATGGAGAAAGCAAGTTAGTGTTTGAAACTCTCACAATTGATGGGCTTTTCCTTTTTGTTTTCAGAACTATTATTTTAAGACATTAATGTTATTTAAGACATTAATGTTATTTAAGACATTAATATTGCTGTAAAATCATTCAGACTTGCCAAAAGGGTGGGACTACACCACACTCTCTAGTTATATATGGTCACAAGTAGCATGATAAATAGAGCTATGCATATGGTAATAAATACTGTAACGTCACCTTCTTTGGTGAATAACCCATCAGCTGCAAATCTGGATTCTTTGAGGGGGAGTGGGTGTTTCAGTATGGTTGAGATCACGAGTGCCTGAAGTGATTTAAAAGCAATTACTCACAAAAGAGAATAAAACATAATTATAAGTAGTGGACTGGCAATTTTGTTGAGTGGAGCTGTAAAACACAACTGTAGTTTTTTGTTATATACGTAATTGTTTAAAATTACTTGTCCACATTGATTTGCCCTTTAACATTTTTAGTCTACTGCAGGAATGGGAGAGGCATGTCTCCTGGATATTAAGAGGTCCAAGCCTGTTTCAGCATTATCAAAATACTAGAATGTGAGAACTTTCTTTTGTCCTGAAATTTATGTCCTAATGAAACAAATAGCAAAATCTTTTAGCACCCTAAATTACAGCCTAGCATACCAAGTGTAGCATACTAATGAGTTGATTAACAATACTTAGGCAATACAAAAGAGCTGTGTGATTTCTTATTCCTTGTCTTTTGTGTTTCATATGTTAGAAAGCAAGATTACTAATGACTACAAAGACATTTATGTAACTCAGAATGTCTCATTGGTGGCATGCACATCTTGACTCTAAAGCTGAGATGAAATCAAGTTGAAATTCTGAAAAAATCCCTCAAGAGTTTCTTTATAATTACTACTATGCTTAATATTAGCACTCTAACAGTTCCCTACTCCATTAGTTCCTTGTCTGCTGGGTTAATCCTGCTCTTTTTATCCATATATACAACCATCTTTGAAGAAAATCGAACTATTTTCTTATACAGGATTAGGGGAGTAGTTTCTGATCAAGGGAATCTCTACGGTCACTAAAGCCAGTTTGTTCTTTTAAAACTAGGGCCCTATGTATAGTTAAATTACTTCAACTCCGCCTTCCCAATCTGTAAGAGAAGGGGAGGAAGGGAACTGTTGCAAGCCTGTTGCTATGGCCACGCAGCAGCAGGCTGGGCTGTTTGTGTGGCTGGATCCTGCTGCATCAGCTGCTGCACGGTGAGTCCTTCCTTACACTTTGCTACATGATGAATGTTCTTATTAGAAACATTCTTTTGAATGCCAGTACGAAATTGGCACCCTATTAAGAGTCCCCTCCCCCAACAACCCACGAGGTTTCATTGCATAACCAAATTGGTATGTCTCAAGTGAGATATCTAAATGCATTTGTGATTTTCATGTGAACATTATTTTTCTTCCAAGTCAGTCTATCTACTGATCTCATTTTTTCTGAGCTGATCTTGGATGAAAGCTTGATGTGTCAAGAAATGTGGCAGCTTCATCTTTCCTCTTTTCTTCTGACCGAATGAAATCTGGTATTCCCTAACATTTATTAGCGTGCTTAGTGCAGAGGCATTTCAAACAATGATGAGCGAGATTTTTAAATTAAACACTGCAAAATCCTTTAGGGGCTAAACTTCAGCACTTGTGTTGAATTAAGTGAACAATTCTCTGCCCTCCCATGGAATTAGAGTTGGTGCCTTGTAATTTCAGAAAGCCGCTGTTGGCTACTACAGCTCTGCACACTGAAGTGGTTCCTTTTACATAAGAAACAGGTTTTCTCTAATGTAAATAAAGTCAAAGAATTGCAAATTGTACTGAAAGAAAAAAATTATGATGGGTCTGTAAGAACTGTTAATTATTTTTTTATCACGTTTTCCCTGTATTGAGGCAATTCCTGAATAGTGTGTTTCTCTCTACATATTTCCTGTCTGGTAGAATTTAATTGAATTTGGAGGATGAAGTCCAACCTAATGCATTTGGTTCCTCCAGTGAGTAGGGACAGAATAATCTCCCAGTTTCCCAAGGTAAGCATCTTTATTCCTCTGGTCACAGTATGTAGCACCTGACACATTGAGATATCCTTCACTTGTGCTCAAGTATTTTAATTTAATGTACCACAGTTGTCAGAGCTAAAATTACAAATTGCTTAAGGATGTCTTTCAAAGATGAATGTGACCTCATGACCCCATTCAACGTTGATATATTTAATAATAATCCTCATTTCTTCTTTTAACCTTTACAGTAAGTGACTCTTGCCACAAAAGTGTTATCTTATAATACCTGTCTTGTTTTTTCAGCCAAATTACATGCTTAAAGAGTTCCTACACAGAGGGGAAATAAGAGCCATAGCTGATACTATATATGCAAAAAGTCTGATTAGATCTATATGAAGGTTTTGGTTGAAGAATTTGATGCAATTTTGATTTTCTGTTTGTATAGGAACGTTAGTCAGACAGTAGATCAAATGTAGTAGACACTATAGAAATGTAGACAGAAAAGATCGTTCATGTCCCCAAAGAGTTTTGTACTTGAAGTATAATAGAAGAGTTAAGGACAGGGAAGGACAAGGAATTACCACTCTGTTTTTTCAGTTGTTCAAAAGATCCTGTTAAGGGATTTAGCATTTTTTTTCCGTGCTTGATCTCAGCTTTTTGCTTTTAATTTTATGAAAACTACCACAGTTATTTTAAGCAAATATAAGGTAAAATACATTTTCCTCATTTTAAAATAATACCTAATTAAAAAATAGTAATGAAACCAGTGCTTCACACATCTAAGAGTTCTAAAATACTTCATAGTAATAATGACTTGCTGATAGTATGCTCCCATCTGTGTTTGTCTTGTGTGTCTTAGATCACTGGGATAATTTAAGGTACTTGCTGTTGTACAGAATGATGAGCAAATGTATTCGACTGTGGAAGTTTAGTTAGTGCTTGGATGCTGACACTTAGAAAGGTGGTCACATTATGGCGCTGTCCAAAGGAGTTTTTAAAAATATAGATGTGGCGAAGCCTTATGGCCTTCTAACCCAAGCTATCCCTTTTCTTATGCCAGGCTATCCCTGGGCTTGACAAACTCTTTGAATTAATCTTATTTTTTTCCTTGCTGATTTGATTTCTTGCAAAGTAGACATCCCACAGTTTATCCCAGTAGCTGTTCTCTCCTGTTTTCAGTGGTACACACCTGAGGCCTGTCTGCAGTTCAAAGAGCAATTCCATGCACAGGTCAGGACTGCTTGTCAGCAGAGCACTGGAACAGTGGGGTAAGTGTAAAGTATCAAGTATGCAATGAAGAAAGTATTTTTAGCTCTCTATATCCTGCTTCGTTCATAGGCTTTTCCTCCTTCATTCCTCATCTTCCTCACTCCAGTATGTTTCAAGGCAGCAAAGTCTGTGCGCGTGGTAGTTCTCTGACCTGTTTGACAGTAAATGAATAAAGTGCCTCTTCTTCCCATCTGTCAAAGATACTTTTGCTGGAATAAGTAGTGTTGAAAAAATAGCAGAGCTTTTTAGCAGCTTTGATCTAAACGCTTAGTTGAAAAGATTAATTGACTGTTTAAATTAGTGTTGAATTTTGCACATGAAAATCAGTATGGCAACAAAATTCTAGAGCAGTTTTACAGAATAGGGCATATCTAGCCTTGTTGTATTCTCTGTTGGTGCTCCAAATAAGCAGTTGATAAGGGCTTTGGGGGTGGTATAAACATCCAGACGTTCTAAGTTCCTTGAAACACATACAAATCTAGCTTTAGTCTTTTAGAAGTGTACATGCTGAGAAATTATCTCAAATGTTTCCTTAAAACTGAAGCAAAATTCTGGTAAATATATAACATTGAAAAATCCAAATAAACCGGTTTATACCCCAGTAATAATCTTTTAATGTATTTTTTCACTTATCTCTCTCCCAGAACTTTCTTGTACTGATTTAATTCCTGAAGCAAGGCAAGAAAGCTGAACTGTTTTAGAAATCATCACTATTCAGTTAAAATAAATAGCTGTATGTTTTAATGATGAATGCTTCAGTGTTCCAAGTGAAGGATCTTTCACGAAGTAGAGTTTCTATGAATACTGACAATTAGCTCACTATTCTTTGAAATCTGGAGTTGTTGATTACCATGAGTCTTGTCATGACATCCATCTTTAAACACAACTTTTTATTGCATTCTTTATTTAGTCTTGCTAATAAAAATTAAAGCCAAAATATGTCTCCCTGAGAGTCGGCAGTGAGTTTATTGCTTTTTAGAATCATAGTGACTGTCTTAGTTTCATGTAAGTTTGTTAGAGCTGTCCAGACAATTTTGCTAGCAAGACATACTTTACTGAATTGAGGCAATTTTTCACCTCCATAACCAACATTTATTTTATTTGGGTTTTTATTTCCAGTGTAAACCAACTCTCCATTCATTTATTCTGCTAACAGAATATAAAAGCTTTACATTTTGGCTTTGTGAATAAAATTAAACAACTTTCCTGTCACTGCTCTCTAGATATGATCATTATTAGGTCATTTTTTGGTGGGGCGGTGTTAGGAGGGACAGACAACTGAGTATTTTGTACAGTAATTCTAAAGCTTGACAGGAATAATCATTATCTTCCTTTTCCATTATCCCAAGTAATGGAATATTTCTTTGTCATTTGGAAAGGTAGTCTGAGAAATGCAGTAGCTAATGGCTCTATTTAAGACTCTCTTGATGTTCCATCAATGTGTTAAATTGTCTAATCCAGGGAGTTTTTTTCCCAGCATTAATTAGTGGAACACACACCTCCAAACCTTCACTTACTGTTTTGCTTTTTCCTTAAGGTCGTTGATTTTATACAGTATTTTATCAGTAACAGTTAATCAGGCAGAGACATGTCAGCAGCTTAGGGGCTTGTGGCCACCGAGTTAGTATTGACTGGCACACAAAATGCCTTCTCTTTTTTGGAAATATTAGTCATGCAGCTTACCAGTTAAGATTCGGACTATTTAGAATAGATAACTTGGAATCCGCATAATGTGGAAGCCTGATAAACCAGAAATAGTATTCAACAGAAGATTAATTCTTTTGTTTAAAAAGCCATTCCTTGATACAAAAGAACACTAAACCTCTTAATCCATTTTTGTAGTATGCGCATGGGAGATGTCAATCCAAGTTTAGGTCAACAAATACACTTACATTCACTTATCCACCTGTATCTCCTAAAAGATACACTACATTTCAATTTTAAGAATGCAGGCTGAGTCACCTGAAGCCCATCTGCTGTACTCTGTGAGAGGACCCAGAGCAAAGAGGATTATTTGTCTGAAGCCAGCTTCAGATTAATATTATTCCAGATAGTCAGAAAACGTATTGCCTCTAACTATGTGGGGTTTTTTTACCAGAGACAAATTCTGCAGTGGTTTATTTTATTATCAGTAATTTCTTGTTTCTGCACTTAGAACTTGATTTATACTATTAAAGTCAATGAGAAACTTGTCATTAATTTTAATGAAAAGGATGCAGATACTCTGTGGTCTTATGTGCAAACTGCCAAATGTATATACTTGTAGTCAAAGCAATTTTAATAGAATAGAATTTATGTCCAACTGGATTATATTTAAGAAAAAAATATGCAGAGTGAGAAATGGACTATTTCTGCTCCAGAGGTTTGGTTTTTTGTAGGCAGCTTTTTCTTTCTTACAGTTTAAGACTCTGATCCTGAAGCACAGCAGCATTTAGGTAAATTGGAGTCACAGGTACAGATGCTCATCACTTGCAATTTAAGGATCTAAACAAGAATTTTAAGAATTTTTTTAAGAGGAATTTTATGGAATTTTATGGAATTTTATGGAATTTTATGGAATTTTATGGAATTTTATGGAATTTTATGGAATTTTATGGAATTTTATGGAATTTTATGGAATTTTATGGAATTTTATGGAATTTTATGGAATTTTATGGAATTTTATGGAATTTTATGGAATTTTATGGAATTTTATGGAATTTTATGGAATTTTATGGAATTTTATGGAATTTTATGGAATTTTATGGAATTTTATGGAATTTTATGGAATTTTATGGAATTTTATGGAATTTTATGGAATTTTATGGAATTTTATGGAATTTTATGGAATTTTATGGAATTTTATGGAATTTTATGGAATTTTATGGAATTTTATGGAATTTTATGGAATTTTATGGAATTTTATGGAATTTTATGGAATTTTATGGAATTTTATGGAATTTTATGGAATTTTATGGAATTTTATGGAATTTTATGGAATTTTATGGAATTTTATGGAATTTTATGGAATTTTATGGAATTTTATGGAATTTTATGGAATTTTATGGAATTTTATGGAATTTTATGGAATTTTATGGAATTTTATGGAATTTTATGGAATTTTATGGAATTTTATGGAATTTTATGGAATTTTATGGAATTTTATGGAATTTTATGGAATTTTATGGAATTTTATGGAATTTTATGGAATTTTATGGAATTTTATGGAATTTTATGGAATTTTATATGTTAAAGTTGCTATTAAAAACATATAACGTTTTCAAATATTTACAACAGGCTGAAAATATCCAAAGTGGTTGTGGTAGGAGATCTGTATGTTGGGAAAACCAGCCTTATCAACAGGTACAGTGTATCTTAGCAGATGGTTTGATTCTGCTCTTTCTCAAATAAATGTTACAATGTTTCCATTCCTGTCCATTCAGGGTAGTACTTCATGGTTCTGTTTTGAACCATGGTTTTGTTCTTAAATAAAAGACAAAACGCAGTCTTCAGTATGAGACAGGCTTGATATACCAACACAGGAAGTCATGCTCCAGCACTTCAATCAGTATATGTTATATTCTGAACTATTTTTATCCAGTCAAAGAAATCCAGTTTAAAGAAGTCCAGTCTAAAGGCTACACAATCAGAAGATACAAAAAAAACCCCAAATCTTTCCAGTGTCTGAGTCTTGGTTTTGTGTTTTCTCCTTACTTGTAGGGTTTTTCATGGAAACGTTTTTAAGCTGTCCTTGTGTAGGTACCCGTACTCATTTCTACAGCTGCAAGACCGTAGAGGAAGCTTGAGTTTTTCCGTAGCTTATAAGAGAGATAAAATACAGAATGTCTGAAAGAATAGTTATTTAATTCTTTACTGGATGTTAAAAACAGCTTTTTACGCTTTTTGCACGTAAGTCTAGTGAAGAGATCACTGAATTTCTGTAGCTTATGATCCCCATGACAGCTTTCTGTCTATGTTTGCATTTTATTATTTCTTCCACATTCTTAAGTAAATATGGTAAGTTTTTAATCTAATTATTTAATCATTTGGATCATTATTTATGACCCAAAATATATTCCCTTGTAGCTAAAACTGTAAGGTACTGTATCTTCGTTGGTAGTCCAAAGGTATTTTATCCTAATTCTCATCTCTTCCTGAGAGCTAACTAGATGGATATGCTTTCTAGTTTGTTATCCAGTATCTCTTTTTTTTTAATTGTCTTTTTGATGTTTTAATATATGCTTCTGCAATATATAGCCACTCCACAGTCAGTTATTTCTTTTCTTCATAATTTACCCTTGAAAATGTTAGTTTTGCAGTTATTTGTAGCTGCGTGATACTAGTATTTCATCCCTTTTTTTATTGCAGATTTTGTAAAGATCATTTTGACCGAGACTACAAGGCAACCATTGGAGTGGATTTTGAAATAGAACGTTTTGAAATAATTGGAATACCATACAATCTCCAGATGTAAGTTGAAACAGCATGGTTAAGTATTGCACAGAGTACAATCTCAGCAGAGCTTGAATTGCTGCAGGCTTTAGTGGAATAAAGTTGTTTGGTTTTTTAAATAATAAAATTGCACAAAGAATAATATGATCTGAAAAAACGGGTTCTGTACCTGGACTTGCAGTTTTAGTAAAAATTTTACTCTCTGGATTTCTTATCCCTAAAAAATGTTATGAGTTTGTCAATGAAAATTCATCTTGGATGTCTTGCACCATTTCAGTGGAGTTCTGCCTTTTTCACTTGAGCTTCTTGAAGGAGAAGTGGAAGCTTCTGCCGCAGACTTTGTCCAGTTCTTTTATTACACCATCCTGTCATTTGAGTTTAGTAGGCACACTGAGCACTGAACTTGGCTTTACTGGGAGTGTTACTCCTGCAGCCATAGAAATTAATGGTAAGTTGTCCAGTGATTTCAGCATCTCTAGAAAAAAAGAAAGATATCAAATAATTGATTTTCCCCAAATCATAGAAAGACTTGAGTGTTTTTATTAGGATGTGAACATAAAATCTTTGATTTTCAGCTTTGTTTAGCAGACTAGTGGGAATCCTGGCCTGCTCTCACCTGCTTTGGTTCTGCTGAAGGATGTCCTTTGGTATTTCTGGTGGCTAGCAATATTGTTCTGTAGAGGCCATTATTGAATCATCTATGCTGTAGTATGACCTAGAGCAGAAATGAGACGATTTGCATGAAGTATTTTAGTGCCTGAATCTTAAAAACCTTTTTTACTTAAGAGCACATTTTTTTTCTGAGATATCATTGATGTAAACATATGGGTAGTGAAATTTATTGAAAAAATACTTAGAAATCCATTTCCCACTGATTTCAGTGCCATTGTGTTTTTGAAAATTCTGACAGGTGCTATACTTTTGGAACTCGAGTCCCTCTAAAAATGTAGACCGATGCATCAGTATTTTGCTAGCTGAAGCAGTAAAGTTCATGTGCTACTAAAAGTCAGGTTGCATTATCTGCAGAATCTTCAGTGGCCAAGTAGAACATTTCCATATGATAAGCACTAGTGCCCCCTCTTGCTGAGGGATTTCCATACAACATAAATTTGCAAGTATCTGTGACTGGCAGTACTAGGCTATAATAAAACTCCTAGCATCTGTAATGCTGGCAGTAGCTGAGAGGACTGCATATCATGTTCATTAATAAGAAGCCCTTTCTTGGTTTTCTTTAATGGTGTCCTAAGTAGCTAGTGGACTGAGCTGTAGGTCAAATCTGTAGTGCATGGACAGATTGCATATATAGCAATTACAAGATTCTAATATGGGCTAATATATGATTTAGCTAGTATTAGCACAGAAAATTTTCAAAATTAGATTGCTCTAGAAATACATGCAAATGACATACATGAGAAAAAATGCTTTAAGAAAAGGGTATTACCATGCAGAATATGAATATTTTAATTCTGTCTCAAAAATTACTAGTATTTAAAAAAAAATTAAAGAAAAAGAAGATATAACCAGAGTTCAAATGTCTTCATTAAATAATACAGCTTTACTGTATTTCTATCAGTAGTTAATGAATAACATGTTCCAGATGGTAACACTTCTCTGGTATCACATTCTTCTCCAAGTTGTACCAGTCTGCTGCTTTATTAGCATGTTTACTCAGGTTACACTGGGTTTCATTAACCTGTTTTTTTTTTTTTCTCCCCAAATCGCACAGATGGGACACAGCAGGTCAGGAAAAGTTCAAGTGCATTGCATCTGCTTACTACAGAGGAGCAGAGGGTGAGAACAGTATTAATTTGATCCTAGCTGTGACAGGAGGTTGTACTTTATATGGAAACATATATGCATATGAGCTCCTTGGAAAGGTACCTGTAGATACAGTGTGGTGGAATGGGTTGTTTGTTATTGGAGAGAACAAGGGACTAAAAAGCTCATGAACTGCTATGTTGTCACACCTGCAAGCTCTGAATGTTGTGATGATGCAGTGATAAAAATTGGCCCTTGTGTCTAGGGGGAAAAGAATTTGAGTTTGGGTACGATTATTGCTGAAGTTGGAAGTGGATACTTCTGGCATTCCCTTTGGTAAGAGACACTTTCTGCAGGAATTAAAGTGGTCCCAAAATAAAAGGAGTAATAGCACTATAGACTGCAGACTACGGGTAAAGACTAAATAAGCTTGAAGGGTGAGGACTTCAGTCTCACTGGGTGCTAGAGAAGGAAGAGGAATGAGCAAATGGATAGTCTCCCATCTACGCTATGTTGAATCTGCTCTTGCACTTTGTATGTAAACATTCTCTCTGTTTAACAAGATGAGTTTGAGACACTTCTGATGATACACTTTCTAACTTAATTACTTTTTCTCGGTTCTTGTCTTTTATTGCAGTTATAATAACGGTGTTTGATCTGGCTGATATCCAGACTTTGGATCACACCAAGTAAGCTGCTATATTTTGGCTTAGCCTTTAAAGCTTTTATAGTAGGTTTAGTTGCCTTGGATAGCCTGTAGTTGCTGAGAACTTGCTGTGTATTTTCTATTGAACTAAGAAATGAAGAATGAGTGTATTTTCTGTTGAACTAAGAAATGAAGAACGACAGTTACTTATTTGGATAACATAGGGTGGGATTTTTCTGAAGAAAATGCAGAGCACAAATTTGAACAACTTACCCTTGACTTCCTTTATAGTCAGTGGAGAGAAAAAGGACTTCAGGGCTTGATCCTTCCAAAACTAGACATGCAGGAAGAGATGAAGTGCACCCCAAAAGCAGCCTTTTTTTCCTCCATTTGCTGTAAACAAAATAACAGGCTGGCATCTGGTGTAAATGTAAACTGATGAGATGCATCTCATGCATAATGTCTCAAGAGCCTTTCATTTTCTAGGTGCACTGCTATCCCAAAATTCTTTTCTTTCTCTAGTTGCAGTAGTGATTCTGTTGGGAGATAGGCTATCAAAAACAGGAGAGAAAATTTAAAACCCAAGGTATGTGTAAATATACCTAAACTTCAGATACTTGTAATGGTTTGGTTACAACAGCAAGCTAGGTGTTACAAGTAAACTTGTTCTGCTTTTAGTGCAGGCTGCAAAACCCTGTGTGGATCTGTGATCCACATTGTTGTCACCAACTCAGAGTGTCTATATTTCTAACGTACTGTTGTGACTGTAATGCAGGTACACATTTCTTTACAACCTGTACTCTTTCTTATTTGAATGTGCATTAGACTATTTCCTTAGAATACTGCTGTGGTATTTAGCTCATTTACATAGGACTTTGTAAAATAATATATATATTAGTGTCTCTGCTTGGCTGAAAATAATTGAAGCTCGTGAACCTGATTTTCCCCCACACACACACTCACTTCCCTCCTTAGCTTGTGTTTGATGACTCAAGAGGAACTTGATTGCCAGAATAACAAAAATATAAAGTCTTGTGAGCTAAGAATCATGCAGCCTTCGTAGGGAACTGTTTTATAATGCTGAATAACTTATTTCACTCTTCTTTATTCACATTTCTATCTAATCTACTGTGTTGTTCATATTTTTTCCTCTGCTTCTTGTTTTATTATTCCTTATCTTGATCAAAACTTTGCACCCTCCTTTATACTGATAAATACCCTCTCTGTGTGCTAAAAATCATTGTTGAATTTGCATTCTGTGGTGGGCATGTTTGAACTTTTCTTTAGTGGAAAGCATGTACTGAAAGGAGTTGGAATAGCTCCTGCTCTCTTTCTGTCTAGAATAAAACGCTTTTGATAGTCTCATCTAAAGTTCATCCTCTCACTTCTCTTGTGACCCTATTATCTATCACTTTCTCCTGTATTCCTCAGTCCCTCTGACTGATTCTCTCATTTATCTTTTGTATTTCAGACAGTGGCTAGAAGATGCACTCAGGGAGAACGAGCCAGATTCCAGCTTCATCTTTCTGGTTGGAACAAAAAAAGATTTGGTGGTAAGTAAATGGAACGCAGATAAGGAAATCAAATTTCCCCTAGTTTCTCAAGTGATTTCCCTTACAAGTTGTACACAATATTGTTGAGATAAAAACCTTGAGGGAAAAACCTAAACAGAAAGAAAGATCACAGGTAAATAGAACAGCACACCTGGAACCCATTTAAGACGACACTTTCTAGAAAAATGGGTAGTTAGTGAAATATCCCTATTTCCATTCCTTGCATGACATTTTCCAAGCTCATACAAACAACTGAAAAGGCAGAGAAAAGTTGGGTGCACAAAAGAATGGAGTACATAATGATCTTGAAGGTTGGTGGCTTTTTTTTTTTTTTTAGGAGCAGTGTGTTCATTATTCAGGGACAGGGAAGAACTCTTACTTAATTGAATGCAACATCGTTTTCAGAAGTATGGGCTATAATGCACTCACCCTATGCCATTCAGAGTCTTGTGTTCTATTTAGGTATCAGGACTCCCCACCCCCCCACACCATTGCCACAGTATCACTTAACGGAGTTTGTTCTTATGCTTCACTGACAGTTCCAGAAAGCTGCATGTCTGTTGGTTTTTCTGGTACTTTGTATTGGTTATGTTGCATTTTCTGAGTTGCAGTAAAAGCTAAATGTGCCAGACCTCTGAGGACACAAATCTGAAGTCTTGTCTAAGCTAGAATTCCTTACTGCAAGCTAGTAACTGTTTTTAGAATGATGGCACTTTCAGCTGAAAGGGAGACAAGAGCAAAGCAAAGGATTGTGGGTTCTAGGTATTACTTCAGTATGAAGCCAATATCTCCCAACTGGATTCACTTTACTTCTCATCTTGATGTCACATCATCCTTTCCAATTTTTAGAATTCTTCTCAATTGTGCAGGGGTTCCCCATTGTAAGACAATGCACAGAAAACTGCACAAACAAACAAGACTGGTATCATCCATCACAAAAGAGCAAGAAATTGAAAGCAAATAGCAACATACTGATATGGTTGATCACAGAGAACAAATGAGAAGGGAAAAAGACCTGAAAATTAACTGTGAGAAAGCAAAATCCATTGAAGGGACAAGAAATTTTAGTTGTAAGAAGATAGAAGAAAGAGCAAACATAAAAAGGGGGGAAGGCCATTGTGCAACAACACAGTAAAAATAGACGGAGTAGAAAAAAGGATCTGAGACAGAGACAACAAAGATTAAACCCAAAGAACCATTGTGATTAGTCAGTCCTGCAACTCTTGTGCTGAGAGCGGTGGGGTGACAAGAATTTAGACACCAGTAACTGAGCTGTTGTCTTTATAGCTCCCTACCACACTATATAGTTAGATACAATGGTCACATATGTTAACTGTTGTTTTGTTTTGATGCTGTGGAAGGTGAATGGAGACTTCGATTTTAAAAGCAGTGCTAAGTACTTGAACATCCTTGCAATCCTGTCTGATTGCACAAGTTCTAAGACAAGGCCAGAAAGGCCACCGTGGAGACCGCAAGCATCACAATGTAGGTGCGAGCAGTACCTCTATGTTATTACCAGCCCAGATACACTTCTTAGGTTAAAGTTATTCCATGTTATTTACTCAGTCAGATGCTGTGTGTGAAAGGACAGAGCTAGATGCCATCCGCTTTGCCAAGGAGATGCAGGCAGAATACTGGTCGGTTTCAGCCAAAACAGGTAAGTTACTGCAAAGAATGTAAAAATAGCGCAACCACAAAGACTTATGTTAAGGTGGGAGAAAGTTNTGCCATCCGCTTTGCCAAGGAGATGCAGGCAGAATACTGGTCGGTTTCAGCCAAAACAGGTAAGTTACTGCAAAGAATGTAAAAATAGCGCAACCACAAAGACTTATGTTAAGGTGGGAGAAAGTTCCTTATCCCCCCATTCCCATGCAGTTTTTTTTTTTGTTCTTGCATTCTGTTGCTATTGGAAACTTCAGGTTTATTAATGCTTAATTTTATTTGAGCATTTGTATGTGTACTTGCACTGTCATGTTTACAGAAAGGAGTACTTGAGCTGCTATGCAATGTCTAAGCATGTTTAATTCGTAGGTAGTTACATAAATACTCATGTGCACTGCTATTTAATCTTAGCAATGAAAAAAGATTATACCACAAACTGAATTCTCTCTGTTGCTGACTAAAAATAAAGGTACAGTACAGAATACAGTATTTCAGAGTAAGAAAATGAGAAATTTTCTGTGCAGTGATCAGAACGGAGGACAGATTGTTGGAGAGACCTGTTCTGTCCCAGTACTGAGCGGTGATGTGTTCAGATATGCTTGTTATGCTTGATCATGTATTGATGCACAGTTATAAAAACACGTAATTTCTGTCCTGTTTTCCCAGGGGAAAATGTCAAAGAGTTATTTTCCCGAGTTGCTGCCTTGGCCTTTGAACAGTCCATGATAAAGGAGCTGGAGAAGACTGCTGGGCACACGGCCCAAATCGGGGCTGGAAACCTCATTAGTACGTTAAGTTTTGCTTTTTGTGTATATTTTCCTTGTTTACAGTCTGAAGGATTGGGGAGGTTTTTCAAGCATTAAAGGCTGTTTCAGACACCTGCAAGTATATTCTTGTCATTGTTTACCTGAGTTCTAGCATAAAAGAGTGACTGGGGCTGTATTCATCTTTTGTTACCCTTAGCGTTGGATGGTATAATTTCTTGTGGATTGATTTTATAAATTTTTGTTTCTACAGAATTAGAAAAGAACATGATGGAAATCCCAGAAGACAATGCTCAAGTCAGCCTGAGTTGCTGCTAACTGTCAACTATTTCTGCAAGCACCATGCTTCTCAGTAGTCCAGCATAAAACACCTGCAACAATGAAAGCTCTTGAACCAGAGATAGAAAGTTTTATTTTTGGAATTGAGGGAGCAAAAAGTTATCTAAACTTTCTTTCTGAGAGTTCCCTTGCTGCTGCAGGAGCACTTGCGCGGGGTGGTACAATTGTTACATAAACCTTTCTCTGTGTAGTGGAAACACAACATCCTTCTCTTGATGCAAGAAGACATTGCCAGCGCCATGTGCTCACCTGTCTGCCAGAAATACTTGTAGTTAAAGGTTACTTAACTTTAGTGTGGTGTTCTTTGATACTTCCCTAGTAGTCTTGGATAGCGAAGTTGCATTCTTATGGGAGCAGAAAACAAATGTCAGTTCAGAATAAAGGGTGCTATCCATATGGTTTTGCCTTTTAAGATCACAGTATAAAATAACTCTGACTTGCTTTTATGCATTTCAAATATTTTAAAGCTGTTCTAATGGAAATCTTTTTTAGTAACAGGTATGGAAGTACACAAATGCAGAGTGCATAGTTTTCAGTGTGGTTTCTCCATTCAGGAAAAATCTGTATTTTTTTTTCGTTTTCCATTTGAGACTCAGAGCCCAGTATTTAAGTATTTCCAAGCCTAGGAGAAGTCCAGGTAGGAACGTTGTTGTTTTATCTTAGCTGTCTAATATTTTGAAAATGTTACCAGATAAGAATGCTGTTCTTTTCCACTCTTTTGAATAAGAAAGAATCGTCACATAGGTGCATGGCATAGAAAAATTAGATTTCATGTATTCCATCTTCCAAAGAGGATGCAGAATACTTCTCTAGATTGATCTTCATGAATATTGTCTACCCTGCAGTTCTACTTTGTTTCTAAGAATAATGACATTTTCATTTTATTCTAACTGGGTTTTTTTGTTTGTAGTAATGTAACATGATTCTGGAACCATACATGGTCTCAGTCATGAACTTGTTTGTCCCTGTCTGTGGTAGGAACTCTGAGCTGGTAAGGTTAGATTCAATACTGCTGCTAAACTCTAAGTTACTCTATCTGCTTTTACCGGACAAGATAATTTGATCACTGGATGCTGGGAACAATTTGCTCCACTGGTTAGTAGAAGCAGTAATAGTAGAGAAATAGTTTTGCCATTTTGTGAAAAGACTTGCAAGTATGTGTGGGATGGGAAAAGATGGAGTTCTCTGAAGTAGGCACGTGCTTGTTAAGCCCTAAGGTACTTGCCATATGAAGATGTCGTTACTGAATGCTTATGGTAGAACCTGCTCCCTAGACACCTTGCTGTGACTGGTTGCACTGGCTGCATCAAAAAACTGTTGCCCAGTTCTGCCTTTTCAAGTACCCTTTGACATAACCTTGTGCAGTTAGTTCTTTAGAAATTACAATTGTTGTTTAATGGGGAGAGATTAGCTCTGGGTACCACTGATTTCATCGAAGTAAAGCAGCTTTACAGTGCTCTTCTGCTCTTACGGCAACAATGACTGATGCCAAAAGATATTCATGTTTTAAAAGTCATTCTTGCTGACAAGTGACATCAATCCCAGAAATCTGAATGACAAATAATGTTGCCAGAAATTACTACAGCAAATATTTGGTCAGTATTTGTGAAATTCTATTAGTATTATGGATGATGATAATTAGATTTAAACTGCAAAAGTACAAAAGAAGTGAAAGGGAAATACACTCATTTTATTTCCCTCTAATTTTTCCAGTATCTCACTGAATTTTAATATTCAGCTTTGAGTATCTAGTTAGTGGTATTTCTCTAAAGATAAGTGAGATGCTGTAAATTTTTTGCTTGCATTAAACCATACAAATTTATGGCCCTTGAAAATTACTATAAGTACTCAAATGAAAGAATTAACAAAGGAATCAAAATGGGACAACAGAAAGACTGCTTGCCTAGAAATTTGTCAGCAGCTTGTAACTCCATACTTTTAAGATTCAAATCCAGCATTACATGCTATACTGGCATTAAAAAAGAGTAGAAAGTATTCCGTAATGCTCTGAATTTTATACTGCAACTATTTTAAATGGAGAGAAAGAAGAAAACCTATGGACAGTTACAAGTTACAGTTTCTTAAAATATCCATTCAATCATTACAGAAACAACAGTATCTGGAAAACTGATTATAACAGGACCTTTCAGATTTGAGCTGCTGAGGAAATAAAGACATTTGTTAATAAATTTATTTATCAATCTGAAAATATTCTAGATTCTCTGCAATTTTTCCTCCCAAATTGTTTGAAAAGAAATAGGAAAAAGTGGAGAAAAGATGACTTACACATCCTTCGTATTGCTTTTATTTTCTTATGATCTAAATTACAGCAGCTTAATAGAATATGACGAACAGAGATCTAGGAACTCTGTCTCTTTTTTTATTGGACAATCTTCGCTTTGGCAATTGGGCATATTCTGTTGGCAAAGACGCAAATGTAGCATTTGGTGGAGAAAATGAATATGTGTGGGTATGTAAGGAGTTCTTTATCTAAACGTGTAATATTTTGACCTTATGATGTTTTCTGTATTTGTTCATCTCCCAAATCTGTTTCATGAGGATGACGAATATACACTCCACTTGTACCACGTGCTGCACTGAGTGGGCAGCATAGCCATGGTCTTCGTGTTTACTGAGTTTGAACGAGAGCAGAAAAGATGGTTCACTCTACATGAATGTTAATCCATTCTGTCAGCACCTTAACTTGCTTTGAAGAAGCCTTAATATTGTGGAAACCAGTGTCAGAACAACTGTATTAACTCTGAATGTAGGTAGGCTAAACCACAATTTTTACCCCATTTGAAGTCCTCACAGCGACCATGGCAACAGCTGCAGTGCCAGCTTCCTTGTGGAATTTGCAGCTGTGAATTTGGAGAAGTGATATTCGGAGGCAGTCTGAAGAAAACTTAAAGAGCAATTGTAATAATAAATTTCCCAGAAGAAGTATTAATGTTATGCTGTTTCTTGCCTTAATGAGTAGAAGCTAATGTGTTAATGAGTTCCTGTTTAAATAAGTATGCACATCTCCTAGAGCAAAACTACTGGTAAAGGATCAAAAGCTGTTTACGAAACAGTCACCAGACAGGCAAAGTTCATTTCTTACTGTAAAAGCCTTTTAATTTTTAGTGATGTCAATTCTGCCTTTTGAGTGATTATGTGACACTGAGGTTATTATTATTACTTATATTCTTCCAGGTCATGTGATTCAGATCTTTCCTGTTGGTTACCAGCTCAGGCTTGTCTCGTGGTACAACTGGAGTCCATTCTTCATGAATAAATCTGTCCGTCTCAGTGTCTTTTCAGGTTTTCATCAATAGAGTTTGTTCTAGGTAGTACAAATCATGCACCAGTGAGTGAATGCTATAAACTGCTCTCTGTATCACATTCTCTGAGCATGCGAGTTTGAAGTGTTCGGCAGGCTGAAGTTGTAGCAGAATCTGTGTGTACTGGGGGAGATGATTGATCAGTGTCTTGTATTTTTGCCCAGAAGGTTGTTCTCACAGGGAGAAATTGCCATTCTTTGAATTCTAAGTAGAGTTCCATTTTTCTGGGTTCGTGGAATGATTTAGGACTGCATAGGACTTCTCAAGACTTACTGGCCTCGTCAAACTCTACCACAGAGTGCTGCTGTCTGCTACAAAAATATGGTTTCTGAGTTTCAGCCACAGATTAATCAGAAATTATGGGGTTTTTCTCTTTAAAAAGACTCTGATTATGTGCTGCAAAACCTCTGATTCCCTCGTGTGGGATCCTGCTGAAGAAACCGTTCAGAACTGACAGCTCAAGAGCTTTTAAGCCTCAGCCGGCTGGCTCCTCTTTCACACAAGAGGGAGCTCTATGGCTACTGTAGTACCAGTTCCGTTTGGGCTGAGAAGGGCTTTGCAGTCTCTTGCAGGCCAGCAGAGGGTATGTGCTAGACAGTCTGTCTGTAGTTTAGCCCGCTCATCACAGGATTTGCAGTCTCACATCGCAGATACGTGTCTGCCACCATAGCCTTCATGACGTTTCGTATCCTATTAAAATAATACTCGTTGAATGCATAAAGTATCAGCAAAAAGTTAGAGATCCCTTCAATTCCCACTGGAATTTCTGATGTTGTAGTACCTCAACAGATAAAAAGGGTGCAGGTGTTTAATAGTATTATTCACTAAAAGTTAAGCGTGCATACAGAAATCCCTTCTCTGATTCATCCCTCCAGGAAGGGCACAAATGTCAGAAAAGTGAACTCTAATAGAAAAAACTCTAGACATAAAAAGTCAGAACTGTGAGATTTCAGTAAAAGTAATGCATGAATTTACAACGTATCCCTATGATGTAATACACCTGACATTAATATAATCATGGCAGTACAGTCTTAAACTTCATATTGCTAGAAATACATTCCATGTCAGAATTTTGTTGTTCAAACTGGCACTAAGGCAAACAAATAGCGAATAGTATCAATGGTGAAAAGCTAATTTATTTTATTTCTGTGAAATAAAAAACCTGAGATTTATTGAAAGATTTATAGAGATATTTACTAAACATATAGATTTTATTATGATTTAGACTATAATCTGTTTTCCATATAGGTCAGCCAATGCCTGTTATGTGTTAAAAGCTGAGGAAACAAGTGCAGGAAAAGAGGTTAAAGCCAGGAAACAAAAATCAAGAGGGATGAACTATACAAAACTGAGTACGTGATTAGCCATTTGTGATATGTCTGAAAATACCCGAAAATATTTTGTTTGGCATATAGAAAAGCGTGACGAGAAGAACTGTTTAATGGATTATGAAATAGCTCAAAGGTAAGGGAGCTGCTCCTGTGGACTTGTGCTTTTCATTCTTATGGTATTTTATTAGTTCTTGTTGGGGTTATATCCTACCCTCTTTTCTGGTAACACATACCAGAAAAGATACTCATCACCACAGACGAGAAAGAAACAGGTTTATGGGGGATATGAGGTATACATATCTCACTGTTTCCTATCATCCAAACAGGCAAGATGTAACTTTGGGTTGAATTAGTACATGGAAATGATACAGGGCTTAAGCAAGACCACGCACTGTGATTTTAGAAGGAGTAATATTCGGAAGCCAAACTTTTGTTTAAATCATTTGCCACCCTTCACTCAGAGCTGAGGTGTGGGACTGTGAGTTATTGTGGCTAGGATAGTATACAGGACAAAAGTGAGACTAATCCCTGAACAAAGCAGCCCGTATTGTTACTATCATAGGGATGTTGGAGTACCAGTTGCCTATCTCAGAAATCCAGTTTGTCATACGTTGGCAAGGAAGGAAGGATGGAGCGAATGGCAAGCCTCCTACTGAACAGCGCTTACATTAGTGGGGGGAAACGTGACCTTTGACGGTGAGCTGCATCAGTGCCTGGGGGAAGAGTGTTGCTGTGAACACAGGAGAGAGTACAGAGACGTGCTGGTGTTTATACATAATATATGAGGGCGTGGATGTACGTACAGGCACACCGCGTACCCTGTGCACACAGGGATGTGCGTGTGATATGTTCTTGGGCAGGCTTTCAGGTATAGTCATGTCTATCTATGGTGATGTGCAGGCCTGTGGCTGCGAGCGTGAGCAGCGGCGAACGCACACGACTGTGCGGATCTCCGCCTTTGTCTCGCCGGGTACGAGGGAAGAGCGCAGGGCCAGGCCCCGCGGGTCGCACGGGCACGGCCTCCCGCAGCCGGCCCGGGCTGCCCCTTTAAGAGGCCCCAGCGCCGTGTCAATCGCTGCGCCTGGCTCCTTCCCTCTCCTCCCCTTCCGCAGCGCCGCGATTCAGGCGCCGCCGCCAGAGCCGGGCCGCGTGATGGGCAGCCGCGGGCTGCCGCTGCCGAGCCGAGGCGGCTCCCGGGGGGCCGCGGGGCGCTCGGGCACCGAGGGGTAGCGGCAGAGCTCGCCGCGGGACGCGCCGCTGCCTCGCCTCGCTGCGCCGCGCTGCGCCGAGGCTCCGGAGAGCGTGTGCGCCCGGAGGACAGCACAATAGCCGGGAGGAGGAGACAGGGAAAGGGGTAGGGGGAGAGGAGGAGAGAGAAAGAGAAAGCACAACACGGGGGCTGGCGAGGGGAGGACGGAGCGGAGGACTGCTGAGCGTGGCTGCAGTGAGGACTGTTCCCAGGACGGCGGCGGCAGGAGGTGGGTGGGTGGGTGGGGGGCGATATTTACCTTCCCTCCCCCGACCCGAGCTTGCTCCTTTGTCCGCCCACTTTGAAGTGCTCCGGGATCGCCGGGGTGGGAGCATTGTTGTTCGCTAGCAAAAGAGCAGTCATGCTGGGGAGAGAGTAGCGAGTGTACGGGAGGGCTAGGGCCGGCAAAAGCTGAAGGAGACGGGGAGGGGAGACTGCTCAAGGATTGCCTTTCGCCTCCCAGTTTCCCTGCATGGACCGTGAAAGAGACGCATTGAGTTGACCCTGCCGGAGCTGTTTCTGCTTCTACATGTGAGATCCGGTTGGTTTATTCTCTCCACCTCTCTCTCTCTCCAGCCTCCTTCCCGTATTCTCCACTTACTCCTGTATGCAAAATGGTGGACCCTGTGGGGTTTGTGGAGGCTTGGAAAGCACAGTTTGCAGACTCTGAGCCTCCTAAAATGGAGCTGAAATCCGTGGGAGACATTGAACAAGAGCTGGAGATCTGCAAAGCATCTATCCGGAGACTGGAGATGGAGGTCAACAAGGAGAGGTTCCGCATGATTTACCTGCAGACTCTTCTGGCAAAGGAGAAAAAAAGCTATGATAGACAGAGATGGGGTTTTAAACGTGTTTCTCAGTTGCCTGAAGGGGGTGCAGAGCAGCAGATCCAAGACCTGCATCATCACCAGTCTGCTGACCAAGACGAATATGAAAAAAGCAAGTCACATCATGGGGAGGAAAAGTTCAAACCCAGGATACCCTCTCTGCGGAAACTGTCTACCCAGAGTGATGGGTCAGACCTGTCGCCTTTGGACAGCCCCCATCATGGAGAGGGAGACCAGGACAAGTGTAAGTACTATGGTGAAGAGAAACTGAAGAGAGTGGTAGAAGATATGGAGAATCGCTGTGATACAGATGGTTCTCCTTCAAAACACAGGTCTGCTTCCGCTCGCAGGCTTGTGGGATCTGCTGAGAAGGAGGCATCGTTTGAACCTATTTCTAAGGAGAGAGGGAACAGCACCAGTGTGGCAGCCCTAAGGTCCAATTTTGAAAGGATTAAAAAGGTTAATTCGCACTCTTCTGGAGATAACAAGGATGTTATTGAAAAGCCCTTCTATGTGAACATGGAGTATCATCATGAGAAGGGTCTGGTTAAGGTCAACGATAAGGATGTTTCCGATAAAATAAGCTCCCTCGGTAGCCAAGCCATGCAAATGGAACGCAAAAAATCTTTGCACTCCCTTCCGTCTAACGTGGTACCTAGCTTCAGTGAGTTCCAGAGGCCTGCTTACAGAGGAAGGTCCTCGGAAAGCAGCTTTGGCTATGATGGAGAATATGAGGATGCTGAACTGAACCCGAGGTTTCTCAAAGATAACCTGATAAACGCCAATGGCAGCAACCGCTCACCTTGGCAGCCCATGGACTTTCAGCCTTATCAAAGTATCTATGTTGGTGGAATGATGGGGGAAGGAGAAGGGAAAGGACCTATTCTCCGAAATCAAGGCACAACTGACCAGGAAAAGCATCTGACTTGGCCCAGGAGGTCTTATTCCCCCAGGAGTTTTGAAGATATTGGAGGAGGATATACTCCTGATTGTAGCTCTAATGAGAACCTTACCTCCAGTGAGGAAGACTTCTCCTCAGGGCAGTCCAGCCATGTCTCCCCCAGCCCCACCACTTACCGCATGTATCGGGATAAAAGCCGTTCTCCCTCCCAGAACTCTCAGCAGTCCTTTGATAGTAGCAGTCCACCAACCCCCCAGTCTCAAAAACGGCACAGGCAGCAGCAGGTCATTGTGTCTGAGGCTACTATTGTGGGTGTACGAAAAACAGGACAGATCTGGCCGAGTGATGGAGATTTGCCTTCTGGGAGATGTCACCAGGACAGCTGCTTCCATGGGGATACAGGTGTGTACCAGCTTTTTGTTTAGTCTTATGAATGTATGAAGTGGGAAATAGCATCACAGAAAGGATTGGGAGAGGTTTTCTAGGTGACTCTGGGTGAATTGCTCTAAGGGGGCAACTGTTTAATGTGAGAAGTCTGTGTTTATTTTGTAGTTGTCCTGCAGAAGTATATGTCAGACTGCATTTTAGGAATATCAATTGGATTCCCAGAAGGGTTGATTCAGGCCTCTCTTGAGAGGATCACTGGAGTCCCATGTTAATCAGTTCTTAAAGTTTCAGTGTGAACACTGAGGTAAAAAGGGGCCAGAACTGTTCAGTATTCCTCACCAGATTGTTCCCTCCCTTACATTCTTGCACTGAGGAGTAGTTAAACTCTACCTCAGAGGTGGTAGTGTGCCAACATGCTACAACCTGAGGGTTTTGCTGGAGCTTTACCAATAATGATGCTGCTCCCACAGTCTTGTTTTTTCCTGTCTGGATTAATTGGAGTGCTAGTTTCTCGTTCTGTCTCGTGTCATCCTTCAATTACAGCTGATTGGAGGTGATGATTGTGCAACCCTGTTCTTCAAGCTTTCTGGTATCACTACGTGAAGGAAGAACTTGGAATATCAGGAAGCCCTGAGGGAGGGCTGTTAATTTAACTTCAGCAGTCAAAATTTTTGTTTGGGGAGGAATGGGCAATGTTTGAACCCGTTCTTGTGTGAGCCATTCAGGCATGCCGGTGTGTCTGTGGAATCACAGTGGGTTTATAGTTGGTGGAAGATGCAAACAGTGAACTACGTTGATTCAGATAGATTTATTGAATGTATGTGGACATCTGAATTTATGTAGCAAGGCACATACGTTATAGTATCTTGTGCTAACACACCAGTAGTCTCCTATGCAGTAAATGAAAAACAATCAAATCCAGGAATGAAAAAAACCAGTATGATTGTTTTGATAGATTTGTATCATTCTAAATCTGTGAGTTTTCTTAGGGATTTTCTTTGTCTCTTTGAATCTTTTATTTTAATAAGTGGTTTTCATGTTATTTGTCAATGTGACTGAATTCCTGAAGTAGTAGGTGAATTGAGAGCTGTATCAGAGACATTGTCCCTTTCTCAGGTTGTGTGAGTTCAGTGTATTAGTTCTCAGAACAGTAGCTTTGCTGGAAGGACATGCCTGGTTTTGCTTTCCCTGCTGAATGTTTTTTGCTAGCAATACCTTTGGGAGCAATAATGGAGGGCGAACTCTTCCCTTCCCCCTCGCCATCCTTGTATCCTGTTGTATTATTGGAAGGCTGTATGGTTGTAATGGATGTTCACTGCACATGAAACCTCAGCACTCTGTCCTCACAGTGACTTCTTCCTTATCAGATTGTATATACATACTTGTTTTCTATCAGGGACTACTGCATTCTTGTTTGGTTGTATGCATATGTTTGTATCTTATGGGTAGTACTTGCAATGTAGGGGAGAGGCTGGATCTTGTTCTGGTTTAAACTGAGCTGCAGCCATCTGTCTCTGCTCTTGTTTACTGATGCTCTTTAGATGACTGGTAAGCCTCCTGGCAGTTGCAATTTTTGCAGAAGGGAACAAAGGGGCAAAAATAACAAAGGTTGGTAAAGCTTGAGAATAAATTCAGCTTTCAGAAAGGCGGTAGGTAATTTTTATTTTAAATAATTTAGCTGGGATGTAGTGATTAAAAAAAAAAAAAGGCTGCTGAAAAGTCAGAACAGTTACAATTCCTGGTTGCCGTGGAAAGCTTTGTGTCTGTTTTCTAAGGATGACCACACAATTTCAGGCAAGGACAGAATGTAACTGATCCACCTTCTGCTTTCCTCAGCATAGGGGGTAACATGGCAAGCTTAGCAGAAACCTTGACCAGATGGCTAATCGTTACTGTCTTGCACATTAGCTGGTGGCAACTTTTTACTTAACGAAAAAGGCTTAGGCTTTCAGGAGGACTGTGTTTCTGATGAATTCCTACTGAGCATCATTTTATATGAATTTTCTTTCCTGATTAGGAAGTATTTTGATCTCAAACCAATTGGCAGAACCTCTTTTTCATAAAACAAAAGGCATGAGAGATCACTGTGTGATTAGCTGGCCAGCTACCATTCCCAACTATCATGCTCTGCTGTGGACTATTCTCCATCACCATGTGATATGAAAGCAGTTCACAAATCCAGACAGCTTTTCCTGCACCTGTGGTTCAGTCACTGGTTCTGCCAGGCTTCCCTGAAGTTTTGCTTGAACAGAGAGTGTGAGTTTGAATCACAGCAGGTTCTGGCCAGCCTTAATGTTAATTAGCATCAAGTGAGTTTTGTTCAATTGTATTTGGCTTTTTTGTGCATTCAGGTTTTTGTATGCTTGCTGGCTTTGGTTTTCATGACTCCGGCCATAATAACGCTGAATGTGGTGTGGACAGGTGTGATGTGAACTTTCTGTTTGGATCTGCTGTCCCAGCGCATCTTGAGCTTGTCCAGTGGACACGTGCTCTTTTGTCCAAATTCTTTCCGGGGTTCACAGTCAAGTGATAATTTCCTACTTTTGTATTACAAAAAAGGACTGGAAGGAGATCACCTAACTCTCAGGCAAATGGAATCCAAGCCAGAATTTGCATCTGGGTTCTTGGAGATGGGTTATCAAAAACTTTAAATCAGACCAAGGCAGTAGGCTTTCAGTTTTTTCCAAGGAGCAGAATGAGAGCTTCAGGGTTGAGATTTGGTAATAACTGTACTTTCTGTTAAACGTACTTAATGGAGCCTGGGCAAAGATACTTACGTTAGGATTAATTATACATCATTAATTTCCTGTAGTGGGAATAGAAAAAAATCACGTCTTAACTCTGCATTAAGCTTGAATATTTTTACTATGATTGTGGAGGAAGAACAAGATTTTAAAAATTCTGTCTACTGTTAAGCGTTAGTTGCAGAGACAGACACAAGAGAAGCCACCCGTTGTGTGTTTTCTGCTTATAATCAAGGGAGGAGTTGCATAGTGCCATTATGCAGTGACACAGCCTTGCAATGGCCTCAGTTGGGTCAGTTTTTTAACTAGTAACAGTTTGTTAATTGAGGAGCACACGGGAGTTGTTGCTTGACTTTATAGCTTGCTTCATAAAATCACTGCATGCTCTCTCATAGCTCTGTGTGTGAAATGATTTTATCTATTGCATAACACCAGGGAAACTATGTGGACTCCACATAGGTACTATTTGCCTGCAAAGCTGCTTTCTTAAAAGTGCCCTAGTAGTGACTTCCATTCACTTGAGAGGACTTGATAGTGCTCTCCAGAGAGTTCTGCCAGTCTCTCTCTCTCTCGAAAGCTACCAACAGCCATAGTGCTCAATATAAGGTCAGTTTGGGGATATATGTAATTTAATTGCATTGGGAGCAACGTTGCCTTATTTTAGCCACTACTAAGTGTGAGAGTGCTGAATGTCCCTTTTGGAAGAGGATGGAGTGTTCTCTATGTTTTTAGTGAGTTTGATGTAGGCAGAGGAAAGAGTGCTGGAATTTATGTGTGCATGTGAACTGCGAGACTCACAATTCCTGTTATCTCAGCTGAGCAGCATGCCATTTTAAAGTGCATACTTACTCAGAGCTGTAGATTCTTCAGTTTTTGTATGCCTTAAATGCCTGGCCAGATTGGCAAGCGTCTGAATTTCTTGCTCTTAAGGTAATCCTTGACACTACTTAATTTTAAAGCCCCAAGAAAACATGCAATATGTTGTCATGGAAGGACATCGTTCTGTAGCAGTTTCTGCAAGGGGCTGTTCCTGAGTTACTTGCATGTTCTGAGATCTTGGACAAGTTTCTTAATTCTGTTCTTCTTCCACCCACTATTGTATTCTGTGCTTTTTAGAATCTGCAGTTTGAAGAGTGCTTTGCAATGTTTTGGTGGTACAAAGACGACTCACGAGGGAACGTGCCAGGACTGTTGCTGCTGTTTAGAAACACAACTTTCCTTTGATCAACTGAGGCAAACTTCAGTCCACTGTGTAGTGATTCTTCTTTCTGAGGATCTGAAATGTAGGAACTTTCATAATGTGCAAATTGCTTCTTAATTTTAAGGGCTGCTAGCCACAAGTCCTGCTGTCAGTCTGAGACTTACGTTGGGTCGAAATTTTCTCTGACCCTTGTTTAGTTCATTTTGCTATTACTTTGTAAACATATTTTAATCCTTTGCTATGATGATCAGTGGATTTCCTAGGAACACTGATGACAAGATGCTGTTTAAATGCCACACTCCCCTTGCTTTCCAGCGATTTAGTGGCCTTTATGATTATCAAGCTGCTTGTGCTACCACTCCACTCCTCTTAGACTGGGGGAGTGAAGAGTTCGCTGTCGTTCTCTGCCAGATTTTTATTTCCCTCCAGCTGAGTTTAGTGCAACCTATGAAGCTTCTGTTTTATGTCCTCAGTGACAGTAGTGGACTCTGCAGTCATGTTTGTTTGTTTTGTTCCTTCTTCCACAAACAGTTGCAAACCTTTACCTCAGGCCTACCCTAGGAATGGCATGCAGATAGATTTGATTTTTGCTCTTAGGTTTACCCTAGATCATGGAGTTTCTCCTACCCCAACATTCAGGTTACTCTGCAGTCACAAAGCACCTGCCTTTGAAATGAGAGTGTAAACCAACCCAGATAGTACTTGTGTGATACTGGGAAGCCCTGGAGAGTGCCGATGTCACCTGATCTGTCTGTGTGAAGCTCATTTTTGTGGCCCATAACAGAGATATCAAAGTGGGGACTGGCTTTCCTATGGAGTAAGTAGACAGAGAACTACCAATTCTGCAGGTAATGGGTTAGGTAGAAAGCTGCTTGTCATCCCTGCGTAATTACCAACAGTTTAAAAGTGGTCTGTCTGGCAGTAGAAGTGATCTTCCTTTGTGCAGCTCCATTGCTGTGTGAGGGCCTATCAGGCAGGCAGTGACTTGTGGCTGGCCGGGTGAAATATAATACCAGTGCACACTTAAAAGTTTGGGGGTGTTGTAGGAACTCGAGGCTAGTACCAAGCTGCAATAGAGCCATACGGATACCCATGCAGCATCCATACTGTGATGACCACAGACTAGAACGCTGTTCTGTATCCCAGAACAATTGAATCTAGGTGATTTCAGCATAGTGATTTCACAGGGCCAAGGGCTAGAGCCCTAAAGTATAGCAGTGAATGCCACACAACAAGGTGATAATGCCTTTCTTTTGAGCAGGAAATGTGTAGGCAAGTGGAACCACAATATTAACTCTGTTCAAAGTACTGAAAAAGCACTGGTTTATGGCCAAATGTGTATGAACTGTGCATCCATTCTGCTTCACATTTGTTAGCCTCTGTCCAAATGGTTTCTGAGGAAAGCCACAGATAGGTTGCTGTTTTGTACAAAATTTTGGTCCTGCCCTGAGAAGTGGCAGGGAGAGTTGGGAGCATCCATGGGCTTACTGCCTGGCCCAGTGCACTACCTCTTCTAAGATGGAGGCTTCTTTCTAGGTGGCTGAAGGAAAAAGAAAAGCCAGGAGTAGAAAACCATAATGTGTTGGTAATTTTTTGCCCTTACTTCCTTTACTGGATTAGAAAGCTTTTCAGCTGTTTTTCCCTCGCAGAACCAAAGGTGAGGAAGGGAGTGAAGAGCTGAGGATGGAGATGAGCATGGTATAATTGGCTAGGGTTTGGAACTAATGATAGGACTGGGCTGGTGAAGTGAAACTAAGTGCTGTGTGGAGGAATAGGCAGACGTGGGGAGAAGATGGGCCTGTCTTTAGGTTGGTATAAGCACTGACAGTGGCTTATGAAGTGATTTACTTGTGTATGTGTGTGATGGACTCTAAAGCAGCAAATATATTGGGGAATGAGGTACTTTGATCTGCTCTGTTTTCCCATCTCTGGCAAAGCACTTTCACGAGTATGTGGTTTTAACCTTGAAGATTTTCACTGTTTAGTGTAAGTATACGTGACCCTACGTGGAGACTTCTGGAGGTGCAAAACTGGAACATTTTACTTTTGATTCTTGCAGTTACGCTCTCCGAAGCTAACATTGAGACAAAGAAAGCTAGGAGTTCACTAATTTGTGGAATTGATTGCTTTACCACCTTTCCTAAGTACTTCCATTCATCTGATATCTCTGGTTTGGATATTTGGATAAAATGCTAAGTACAGTGTTCAGTCACTCATTCGTTGAGAGCTTGCTTTTCACTGCCACCAGAAAGTTTCACTGAGATGTGAGCATAGGTAGTAAAATGAGTCAGGTGGAATGGTGAGTAGGCCTCCTCAGTAACAGACTTGGGGGGAGGTGGGGAATAAGATTTAGTTAGAACATTTGCTAAACCTTCAAGTGTGTGTTAGGAAATGCTTATTTGAATACTGAGCGGCACACTATAGCCAATGATACTGATTCTTAATAGGAGTGTCGGGGAAGGGGAGGGTGATTTGTACTGCAAGTTTGGCTTTGCAGGCTATCTGAAAGATGGACCGGCAAAGGAGATAGAAGCTTATGAAGGTTTGGGCCCAAGTAATAGCCTGGAAACAGGTCTTTGTCTTCCAGTTCTAGCACGTTTAGCAGTTTGCTCTCTAATGCCCAACCTCATAGGGATAAACAGTTATCTTGCAGAGGCAAGGGGGACCTGTATTTCAGCTTCAAGGAATTTTGGAGGTCAGTCCATAAAGGTTAATGAGGTGAGACTTGGCAAGCTGTTTGAGGGGAATTGCTGCATTTCAATTACCACAGGGAAGTGTATTGCTGTTCATGAAAGTCAGACTGTTGAGTGGTAGCACAGCCTATCTGGAGCTTGCTTTCCCCCAGAGAAACCAAGACTAGCAGTTTTTCTTTTATTGTCTCCTTTTTGATTTGTTCTACCCAGTCAGATAAGCATGGAAAGAATAATAAGGACCTGATCCTGTTGTCTCGCTGGTGAAATATCATTGACTTTAGTAATCTCTTGCTGGTACATGTAGGAAAAGAAATGGTGTCCTGCTACAGGTTGAATGGCAACTTTGCTGTGCAAATAGAGGGGTAGACTGCAAGTGATAACAGAAATGCTGGCATGGATTGGTGTGGGTGAACTGCATGTGAACGAAGTACTTCCAAAACAACAATTTGAGCATCTTAAGTTACAAAGCATGTTTTGGCCAGCTCACTGATAACAAAGTGCATTGTTTTCCTGATCATATCTTTAAATTACATGTGATGTGAAAGTAACCATAAACTGTAAGTCAGTCTTGAGTGTTGGTCTGTCTTACTGCTGGAGTAGTCTTACAAATCCATAACCTTTCTAAACTTGTTTTGAGTTGTGCTGTATGTGTTTTAAACAGTAAAACTGTTCCACGTAGGACCACTGTGGTGTATTTATGTCAAAAAATCTGGTTGTGGCTTGCAAATCTTACTGTTACTAAAATAACAAAAGCATGTCTCCCTTTTGTCTTTGTCCCAGCTGCCAAAATGGTATCTCTCAGACCCTTTCTTAACCAGGTTACGGCTGATGTAGTAATCAGATTATTGCAAATGTAATTGGAATCTCTGTTTCAGAGAAAGCTGTGCCCAAATGTGGCAGCTGTAGCTGAGTTGGTTGCTCATGGCTACATGAATATGTGAGGAGTATGTGTGTGAGAATCCACAATGATTGCCCTGTAGGAAGAGTGAATTTCTAAAGTTCAGTCTATTGGTTTTGTACTACTGAATAATGCCTGTTGGTATTGCAGACCTTTTGCCAATTTGTTTTCTTCTGTTATCTTATTATTTGCAGTCATTTCACCAATCCTTGTTGCTTCTGTTTGTGGTTGTTTTTTTTTTTTTAATTTTGGGGAGGGAGGAATTATTTTCTAGGGAGAATAAATTCACCACAACCTTCCTTCTTTTAAAAATAATATATTAAAAAAACCCCATCGTCTTTTGGAGCTCCTGCATAGGTTAGGTCTCAATCTGAAGTATCCGAAAGCCCCAATTACTTACAGATTGGTCTGTGACAACAGGATAGTAACAGCTATGGCAGGCTGCTGTGGAACACACAGTATTATCTGAAATATAAGAAGCCAGCTTTTGCAGTATTCCTTAATAGTGAGCAACTCCTGTGTTTCCACTCGGCAGTTGCTCTGAGTTTATGACCTGTCCTTGATGTGTGGAGAAGTGCATTGTGCAGTCTTGGCTCACTATGTTTACTTCTTCTTAAGGACTTTAGAATATTATATGCTTAATGCTGAAATGCAGCTACTTCTCCGGTAGGATATGTGGCAGCTGTTATGTTATCAGAAATTATATACTCCCTTGGCTGCAAAGCTAGGTAAGGTGTGCCCATTTTGAACCCACAATATGAGTGAGGCTGGAGCAGGCTCTAGTTGTTAGGATAGTTTTAAAAAAACAAACCAAGCAAAAGAAAACCCACCATGCAAAAAGCCACAAAAAACCAAGAAACCCCTCAGTTACCGACAGTCACATCTGTGTGTTCTTTTAAAATAGGCCAGCAGCTTCCTAGAATAATCTGTTCTGAAGAAAAATGCCTCATTCCCTGGAGCATCAGGCTTCACATGTGTCTGAGCTGCTAAAAAGTAAATGTGATTGGTCTATTGTCACTGGGGAGGTGTAATGTACAAACACAGAGAAATATATCTGCTGCAATCTACAATTACATAGCATGGTATGATTTTGCCCAGGAAGACAGTAATGGTCTGTTAGCCTGGCTGGGCTCAGGGCTTCCCAAAAGAGATTAGATTATGGTGCTTAGTATGAGCCAGGGCACGGAAACGCATGTCTCTGTGACTGTTAGCATCCAGCTGCCTCAGTTCATTGCAATCTTCATTTTTGCTTCCTGCTAACCTATCTCTGTTCCTGATTTTTTTTTTTTTTGATAATGGTCAGCACTGACATTACCACATGAAGTTTCAAAAAATAATCTGCTGAGAAAGTGAGTTGATCACTGTTGGAAGACTTCTGTGTGTTTCCCCTGTCTTTGCCTTTCACCTCTTCTGCGGACTGTGGCCTTTGTTTGAATCCTTCTAGGTTGAATGTTTAAGTGTGGGAGTTCCCTTCCCTAGGTGTCTTGTATACTTTTGCTTTACATTCTCCTGAGGTGGTCGTTGGACCTCTGTCTAATAGAGATGAAATCACTGTCACCACTCTAAGAAAACATAGTAATGCTTCAATCTGGCAATGTTCTATCATTGTCTTTGAGGAAATAGTGGTATTTGGATGAATATATTTCTTTGCTAATTGTACTAATTACTTGAATTTGTGGATTAGCCAGCAGAGGACCACCTGTTTTAAACTTCTATTGCAGTTCTCCTGTCTCAGCCTAATTGTGGCGGATACCAAGCCCAGTGCTTAGCGGTGATTAAGGTGCCTTGTATAGGTGCTGCACAGCCTGTACCACATCAGTGACTGCAGTGCAGAGCAGCACATCTTGCAGTCTGATCCTTTTTTTTATTTGATAAAAAGCTGATGAGTGAAATCTGAATTGCAAAGAGGAAAAAAAAAATCTGACAACTGTAGTCTTGATGAAAATGCATTCTTCAGTCTTGGGACATACACCACTTCTCTAGTCTAATATTGACGATCCATAGCTCCTGATATGGTGTAGGTGGATATTAAGAAGAGAATGCTTTTGCCACGTCCAGAGTATTGTCTCAAAGGTGCTCTTGGCTTCCTAACTTGCTGGAACAAGTGAAAGAAGTATTTCTTAGCTCATATAAGCATGCCTCCAAAGGCCTTCAAGAGCTGCTTCTAACTGTGACAGAAAACTAGTACTCTTTAACATAAGCAATACATTGGGACTAACAATCATCTCAGTAATTGTTTGGGTCACCCTTTTGTTCAGGCTTTTCTCCACTAGCTTCTTTCCTAAGGAACTTAACCATAGCAATGAAGTAGGCTCTGAATCATGTAACTAGTTTGGGTGCACCGTGGTGTCCTGTTGCCCTCTTTCCTAGGAGACCTGTGATTGTAATGAGACCAAAAGGCAGATGTTGCTAACAGAACTGCATGATGAGCATGTATCTGATCAGATGGAGGGGTCTGGTCTTGGGAGAAAGGGGACTATGTGTTTAGTCCTTAAGTATCTTCGTAAGAGCCAGCATGTGCTCACCTCAATCGGGAGCCTGGGAACCACTTGCTGTCTTACACTTATGCAACATTTCAGTTTTTTGCAGCACCAAGGGCCTTTGACAGACCTGACTGATGGTCCCCATGCTCTTTTCTGATTATAGGGATCAAGAAAATTCCCTGTTTTTCCTTGGTATTTTGGGTGGAGTACTGAGCTACAGGCCTGGCTGCCTTCTTGAATTGATCTGTACTGAATGACAGCAATAAGAGGCTGATTGCAATTTTGAGATAGTTTACATGGTCTGATGCTCTTGTCATTCAGCTAAGGGTTGCGTTCTGCTTCATGTGAGCGCAGGAGCTCTCATCTTCTGAATTTAGATCAGGGTGTATTGAAGAAAATTACTTTCCACTTTCCTGTGTTCCGATGTGATATTTGAACATGTAGCCCAGAGAATGCAGACCTGTAACTGCAGCCATTTAGTCTTTGGAGAGGCACTTTCTCAATTTCACTTGCTGAACTCCTTGAAGGTCCTCCTAAGCACAGCTGAGTAGTTACATAAACCCATAAGCCTTTCCCTTTGCAGTTGTTGAGAAACCACACTGCTTTATATAGAAATATATACATAGGATTTATGCATCACTTTGACTCTTTCTAATCCAAATTGATTTTGCAACTTCTTTACACACTGAGTATAATAACTTTACAGTAGCAAACTGATGTCAAAGTAAACTAAAGATTTGGAGCTGCTGGAGTACTGGTTACCATGAAACCGTATCAGAAACTTCTGGTTGGTGCTGATCCCTCTCTGCTTCAGTATTAGGGAAGAGAATGTGATCTTGCTTCTCTTCCAGCACTTGTCCAGCTTGCTGGGGTAGGAGTGGGCAGCACCCTGGAACAGAGCTGTAGCATCTGTAAGTCTTGGGAGGAGATTGTATTAAGGTGGAGGGACATATATCCCAGGAAGGTGTTGGAGACAGAAGGTCTGGTTGCAGCGTCTGCCTCAGGGTGACAGGTACATCTCAGCCAGTCTCATCTCAGGAGAGTTTTAGTAGATGGTTGATAGTATCACAATGTTAGCTTGAAAGCTCCGTGACAATTTCTGCAATTTGACATTGAGTTTATCTTTATACTCCTGTTTGCATTCAACGTCTCTCACAACTGAAAAATTCTGGGTTGTACTGAAAAATTCCACCAGAGAGGTGCATGGGTGAGATAATGCTGATCCCAGCAGAGGAGAAAATCTAGCATTGCCTAAGGTAAATAAAGAACGGCTGTACCTAGAAGCAGGTGCCTGTACCTGTGCTGTGGAGGGCAGGCAGGTATTGGTGCACCAAACTTGGCTTCAAAGAGAGCCTCTTAAGTACATCCAGGGGAGTGGGGCACTGAAGGCCATCTCCAGTAAAATCCACCTGATAAGGTGGTAGGAATATGAATCCTTACCATGCAGTCACAGAGCTGAAGTCAACTTGCCATTACAAGAGTTTTCCTGTTTTGCTGAAAGGGTCAGGGCTCTCATCAGGAAAAAATATTATCCTAATGGAAAAGAGGTAGAGCTTGGAATAACTAGCAAGGAAGGAATGAGAGTGATTAATTAAATTTTTTTTCTTGGTTTATTGTTTTTGTTTTGTTCACTCTGCCTCTGCCATCTGAAGAGGCAAAAAGGCAAAAGAAAGTGATAAAATGGTGTTCTCATCAAAACATCATATAAGTTTTTTTCGATTTGTCCAGTCCTTTGAGGTAGGACTCTGTCAAGATGGATTTTTATTAGGTGGGGGTTTTTTAGTATACATGGAGAGAAAGTTATATCTATTATGTTTTTAGAGTATCTGAGACAACAGAAGAAGATGCCTTCCTTTCAGCTGGGTGATCGTCTGCTGCAAACTTAAGTTCTGTTACACCATGGTGTGATCTTAGCTGTTTGAATGCGACTGACCTGTCGTGTTTGTGTTCAGCAAACATGCCCTAACCCTGACCTTGACTACCCCAAATTTACTGAGGCTTGAGCACTGACCTATACATAATTTGTTGTGATCTCACCTCTGGTCAAACTAAAATACATACTGATGTGATCTAAGCTCTGCTTTGTTTTGTGCTCACTATGTAAACATAATAAATTTTATACTGCAGATAAAGGGTTACGCATCTTTCTACAGTTAGTGCCTGTCCTCCATTTCAGAACTTGGATGAAATCTCAGTATCTTCACTTAAAGCAAGGAAGGAGACTTGATTATCTGTTATGTAAGTGTGTTCTGAATATATTTGTGCCCAAGAAAAATCTGACGCGGAAGAATTTTTGAACTTAAATCGTTTATCTGTCTGTAGGTGTTTCAGACTGGTATCAATGCATGTACAAATATGCACTGATGCAAAGATACAAGCACCCTTACAAACTTCCACCTAAACTTTGTAACAAGCTTTTCTTCTAATTAGATTAACAGCTGGTTAAGGAATCATTCTGATGCTAAAACTGTTTTTTCCGTTAATGGGCACTTGCCACCTAGGGCATGTGATGCACATTGCAAATAAGCTTGTTTAATAGTATTGGATAGTTGGTTGTTTTGTGGCTGAGTTTTTTTTCTTTGTAAAGAAGTCAGTCATTTGCAAGTTTTTTTCAAACAAATGTAAAGAATGAAAAGTGAACTTTAAAAGAAAAACAGCCTTGGATTTATAACAAGCTTTTATTTTATATAGTGATTTGCATAAATAAATTTCCAAGTGTTTTAACAAGGAAGAATGCGGCTCAGTCTTGAGATGCTGAAGCTCAGGCTTCTAGCTGAATTTTGGTGAGCCCTAGTGTCCTGGAACGCAATTTGGTGCATTTCTCCTGGACCACGCTTCTTTTAGCTGGAAAATGGATTAACTTCCTCTATATGTACATGTTCAGAAATGAGTTAATATACATATATAACTTATAAAGGAAAATACTGTTAAAAAGAAAAAACAAAACATGACTGAAAAACTCAATTCTGCTGCTGAAGGCTTACCCGGTTTCTACAATTCATATACTTTCTTCCACTACTTTTCTTTCTTTTTAATTCTGTGTTCCTATTAACTCATTTATACCAACTCACTCTAAGTAATTAAGTTCAAAATGTGGGTTGCGTTTGCCTACCTATGACTGTGATTTGTTCTGCTTATGTGTTGATCTCTGTTTTTCCTACGTTTTACTGGTTTTTTTGCTATTTATTTGTTTAAAATTTGAAGCAAGGGCTGCCTTGTCTTACAATGTGTATTTGTACATGTCTTCCAGTATTTTCATATTATGTCCCTTGAGGCTAGGTCTTGATTTAAATTGTCTTTTGGTGATAATGCTTCATGCTGTGGCATGCTTCCCGGCCAGTTGTGCCAACAACTGTTCATTTGTAGGTTCGTGCTCAGAACTGGATCAGGGAATTTATCTGTGGGGTGTTCTGGTTTTTGGTTTTTTTCCCAAGCCAAAACCAAACAAAAATCACAAACTCCCCAAACCAAAACACAAACCCCCTCTAACTATAGATCCCATCCATCCTCCCCACAAATGTTTGTCTTGGAGCAGCTACTGATTGGCCAGTGTTGGAGGGGGGAGAGTATAATGCCACCAAAGACAATGTATGCTTAAACCCCCAGTCTGTTGGGACTCTGAGGTTGTTAATTCAAATAACAATGGGAACATTAATGCTGAGAAGTCATGTTTAACTTTAGCAATTTCACTTCTGATTAGCCAGCTGCTTTGGGATTTCAGGAAGAGTTTTGGAGTATCCTGTGAGCAGAGTACCTCTTTCCCAGTCAGATGCTTTGTTTCTGCTGTTGGGGATGGGGGCAAGGGGGGGAAAAGGCAGCCTAAGGGCTTGCTGATGTTTGAAATAGAGTCTGTTTTATAGAATAAATCTAACTAGAATGCTAGGACTAGAAATGGAGGAAAAGATATATTTACAGTCAGTATTGTTTGTGAGACAGACCAGATGACATCCTAGTCCGTGTAACTGACTCTGCTTTCAGTTGCATGTGTAAGTACTTAATGTTTTTAATTATTACATGAGCAAATACGTTGACTGTTTATGGCCAGGACAAAATGGAGAAGAAGATACAGTTATTCCTTTTTACCAAGACTAAAAAAAGTCTCTAGCTTCTGCTAAAAGATTGTTTAGGTCATAAATCATCTGGAAGGAGGAGTATATGGATGTCAGGTCAGCACAGCTTTTAGGGGAGAGTGGATCCCCTTAAGTAACTTGCGCTTGGTTTCTAGGAGTGTATGTGTGACTGTTCATGGGCTAAGATTTCATGTTATTTTTTTATGATGTAATTAATAAGAAATCTGCAATATTATATCTTACAACTACGCATTATGTGAATATTTTCCCTCGATGAGTGTTTTTGGGTAAGGGGAGTTTCAGAGGTTGTTGCTAGGCTGCCATAGACTTGTTTGCTTTGAAAAATGAAATGTCATTGTACTAGCCTAATAGTGCAACTAAGACTTGTGTCAAATAGTGTGATTTGCTTAAAAAGCTTAGTCTAGAACAAGCAGAGGGCAAGAGTCATAAGGAGAAAATACATGTAGCTTACGGCATTGAAACATCTTAACAGTTTCTCTTTCCAATTTTATTTAGGACGTTTACTTGACTCCCAGATAAGACTTCTATTTTTACCTGTGAGTGCTGGCTCTGCACAGATTTGTGAGTTCTTCTGACTTAACCCTGCTGAATTCCTGCCTGTACTGCAGCCAGGTGCTAGATTTCTGGCTTCCAACTTCTTTTGCTCTTTCTGTTCCTGTTCAGTTCACAAACATGGAAAAAAAAAAAAATGCCCCACCCTGCTGACTCACTGTGCCCAGAGCACTCCCTATATTCCTGAAATAGGATTAAGATCTGAGGGAGTTTGAACAGCTCGACAGAGATGGGTCTGGTTCTCTTCTGCTAAACTTCTTTTCAGAATAGCTAGTTTCTTCTATTAGGCCCATGAATTTTGTCTACCTGCTCTAGGAGGCCTCAGCCCCAAGGTGATTTCCTTATCTCATATTCATTTAAAGGGCTTTTGCAACAAATACAACTGTTGTGGAACTAGTATGTAGAATAATCCTTTTAACAGGTTTATTCTGATACTCAATTGGGTATTTGAGTGGATTTAACTGCATCGTTTAATTTGTCCTTGAAGATGATTTCAAATGAAACCTGCTGCCGTCAAATTCTGTCATATCTCTGTATGCATACCAAGTGTGCCTGGGAGATGTCAGGCAGTGCTGTAGGCAGTGGGGAGGGGTTGCTATTTATAGGGGAAGCAAACTAGGAAAAGCAAACCACTTACGCTGTTTGCCATCGTGCTGTCTACTACTTGGTCTCTCAGATAATATTCAGAAAATCTAGTTGCTCTGCAAGGACTCAGAAGAAGTTATTTCCCTGTTTCAAGGGCAAATTAATGTTCTTTTGCCTGTTCTTCTCTTTCCCACCTCACACAGTACACAGTTGTGTAGTGGCTCACCCCAGGGGCAGCTGTGCTACTGTATGTATCCCTTTAGCTTGTTTTGCTTTGGAATCAAAGGACTGTGTGAAGGCAAGTGTCAATTACTAATTCTTGGTTTTAAAAATACACAAAGTGACACACTTTTTCTCTTTGATTGAAGTAAACAACAGTCTACTTCTTCCCATTGACATGCTGTGCAGCCCTGTTGTAATGTCTCAGGTTTTGAGTTCTTGCAAACAAGTGCATCCTGCAAAGGGCCATATTTGGCAGGGAAATAGTCAGCAAAATGCCTGGAAAAGAACATTACAACCTTGAGCACAGCCCTTTGGAATGTAGCAGGTTCCTGATAAGGCAAAAATTGGGTGGGTGAATATTTTTCAGAGAAGTAGGCCTGGAGAAAGGAATAGTGTTTAAGATGTTGGGAGCCCCGTCTTTAAAAAATCTTGGGTTTTGTTTTTAAGTATATTGAATTATAGTTTTAACTGTATTAAAGTCTGTGTGAAACTTCTGAGTAGGGTCAGTTATTTACTTTTAAAAGGATAACTTGTCATTCTGATATTACAAAGTACTCTTTTGGAGGTTGGCTTAAAAAAAAATGCATATAAGGATCCTTTGTCTGTCTAGGGAGTGGGGAGGAGAAAGCTAAGCTTAAGACTTTTGCACAAAAGAGGAAGAATACACACTATTAAAACTGGATTTTTCTTTCCAAATCTTCTCTTGCACTATTGTAATGATATGGGCTTATCTGCTCTTGGCATCTGCAGACGTTTCAGAAACATGAGTAAGTTCAAATATCAATAGCCTGTTTCTCCAGGGAAACTGAGTCTCAAAATTCTAAATAAAGTGTCCAAGTTCATCTACAGACAATAGATCTGGGATCTTGACCCTGAACTTTTGTCCTTAGTTCTAGAACTTAAGACAATCTCTACTACGTACGTATCATCTGTGAACAGATGATGCTAAACGTTGATTAACATAATTAACATTGATAACATTAACATCATTAACATTGATGCTAAATAAGGTTTATCCTGGCTTATCTCTCTCTGTCATGGTTAGGTAAGTATGGTTTAACCTTTTGTTGTTTTCACCAGTTCTGCTAGAACCCTCCAGTAGACAGGGCCTAAAGGAAAAAGCAAGTTAAATCCACATAACCATTTTTCCATTATTACTGCCTTTTTGTTGGCTTATTCCACAGTTGCTTGAATGATAAAGAACGATACTGGTGACCACAGCTGCTTTTATGTAACCAACCAAACAGCTATTTTTTAATTACTAATGCTTGTAAATGGACTGAAGCTATAATGTAGTTTGTGTCTCATTACCAGACTCCTTACTAGGAAGCTCTTCTGTCTTTTTCTCTTCTGTCCAGACATTTCTACAGCACATAGAACAGTAGAATCCAGAGTTTTGACTTTTGTTTGCTTACTACAGTGCAAGCAACACGTCTTCTATCTGTAACTTGTTAATTGAATGATACTTTCCAATACAGATATTATGTGGCAGGAGACTATTTCAGGGAAGTCCAGTCTATTCTCCTCCTGAGTTTGCTTAAGAAATCAACCCAGCCTGTAACTCGAAACAATAAAGGAGACAGGAATTAAAAAAATTCTAGTTTTCCTGTGCTACAGGATTGACTTCTAGACTAACTGGCTTTTCTTATTTACATTTCTCCAAAGGCAGATCTGCATGTTGGGGTTTTTTTTGGGGGGAGTGGGTTGATGTTTGGTTTTGGGTTTTTTTTGTGTGTGTTGTTTGGTTTTTAACTGCTTGGAAAGGTGTGTTTACAGTAACGGTCATTTGTGTTTCAGATTGACTTACTAACTGCTCAGTTCCTGCCAGAACAGTACTCCCCCTAAATTTTAAAGCCTTCCAGGTAGGTCTCGCCAACATTCTCTTGCAAGATCAGTGAGAGAAGCTGGTGTACTTACTCAGCAAAGGAATGCAACTGTATTCTGACCTATTTTTTTTCCTATTATTATTATTTCCAAAGCTTCTTTACTGGGCACTCTGTTTGTTCTATCTCTTAAGGAGAACTTTAAAATCTTAAGTTGCTAATGCCCTGAATCAGCAGCTCCCTAAACCAGTCTTTGTGGTGAATCTGTTTACAATCGTATCAAGAAATAAGGTGATACTGTTCAAAGGTAAAAGGAATACCTATCCCTCAGGGAATGTACCATCTGAGTGGAACAGTTGTCAGCTCTCTTGAGAACACAGCTCTCTTGACTTTCTTCTGAGTAACCCTGCAGTGTTAAGACCTCCTGTGCATGTACCACCTGTTACTCATCATAGGCTTTTAATAATCGGAGCACACTCTGATGCACAGGCATCAGTGTGATAGACTTCCATGGTGGCACAGTTTGTTAGAGAGGAATAGACTCCTGTTTTGAGCTAGTGTTGGTAGGATTCCTGCCCTTCCTAGTGCAATGGAAGGGAGAACTTGAGTTCTGCATTGGGAAATTGCTTTTATCATCAAGGTTTCTCCATTTTGCCCAGGTGTGCAATCTGAGCCATCAGATATTGATCTCCTGATCCTTTGCTATGATTTTAGTTGTTTTTTTCTTAACTGCTGAGAGGTGTTCATTTTTGCAGTCCTGTGAAGTTAAGATTACTTCTGTCCCGTGCTGGGGAGCAGAAATGTATCTTCCTCAGAAGTGGCTGCAGTCATCTCAGATGCTGACTTCCATCTTTGTTGACAGATGTTTTGATTGTGGTGTTTTTCTCCCTTTTCAATGCCCTGTACTATTCCAGTCTCTACTTTCTATGTATGATTTGCTGCTGCACAAACCCACACTCGCTCATTAGACTAGCTTAGCTATATAATTGAGCTGTACCCTCAGTTGTCTTCAAAAACCAAATGCATTTTATTTATTGAATCTTTTGCCTTTTAGTCTTTCCTTTCCCTCCGTCCCGTAGCCATCATCTGCTGCTAGTACAATGCACTGTCACCTTTGGGGCAGTCCTGCAATGTGACTGGGAGGGAGGAGGGTGGGAAGGTTGCAACTGTAGCAGCAGCCTTGGGGAAGCATCTTGTCAATAGGAGCCTGTGAGTTGTTGGAGGGGAGTAATGGACTTGGCGGGGATGCTTCTAGCTCCACTTCTGCTAAAATGCTTATTGTTTATCCTTCATAGACAGCATATGTGTTTGAGAGTCTTAGTTGGCTGCTGGGAGTTGGGCTATAGTAAAAAAAGAATTTATGAAGGGAGAGCAAATAGCTTGAGATACCTGAAAAGTTGTTAAAACAGTAAAACTGCCCTTAATCTACTCAAAGCCAGTTCTTCTGTTACCCATAACCTTTGACACCCTGTGTGTTTATTGTCCCCAGGAGACACTGTACTTCTATAAGTGGCAGAAGAGCTGCAGCTATACTGAGTAGCAGTATAGTTGTAGCAACTATATTGCATCTGAGTTAGTACAACTTTGATCAAGAAGGTTTGTGAGAATGCTGCCAGGCAATGTGTGAGCAAATCTTTAAAGAAAGGACAGTAGTTTTGTGTATTCCATCCTTCAAAATTGTTGCCAGGACTTTTTTTTCCTCCTTTTTTTCCTGACTACATTTTCCTGAAAACTGGGTGCCCAGTACTGAGGTGGTGGGGAGACAATGTCTGCAAATCAGCAGCATAACAAGAAAGATTATCTGAATTATACTGCTTTGCTTTCATCTCTAAAAACTACTGTGGCACATTTCTAGCTATAAGATACAGGCAGGGGTTTTCCAGAACAAGTTGTTTGTGATCCAAAGTGGACCAGCCAGAGGGAGACTAAGTAGCTGTCACAAACCAGGATGAATAGGTTGCCTGTGTGATCCATCCTGAAATGTCTGACCTGTCAAAGCTGTCAGAATCTGGGTATATGCTGGAGGATAAGCCATATTAACATAACATTTTGGAGGGTGTGTGAGAGAGAGGTGAGATTGAGGGGGGGGAAGAAGTGACATTTAATCCCTCCCTTGTTGAACCGTAAAGGTTTGCTTTGTGTTGGTCTGCTCCCCTTGCGCTTCCCTCTGGCCTTAATGGCTGTGATGAATGACAAATGGAGGCAGAGCAGTGAAAACAGGAAACATAATATCTCAGAAATAACTGGTGGGAAAAGGAGGGAAGAAACTGTAAACAAAGGAACCTCTGCTTTCATGGGGGCAGCCCCAGAGAGCAGCTAGAGGCTTGTCAAGGCGAAGGAGCTGCTATTCTCTGAGATTACCAGGGAGTCGTTTTGAACTCCTGGTGGGGAGAGGAAGGCCTAAAAGCAGGGGAGCTGTGGTCTGCCCTGTGTTGTTTTTGTTGTTTGATTTGGTTTTGTTTCTTTTAAAAAAGAAAGTTTAGAACCACTTGTCTTACCTTGACTACAGTGTGAGTTTTGGATGGGATGTAATTTATATTCACATATTGCTTATAGGCTATAGAGACTCTTGATTTTCTCTGGCTATGAGAAGCCAGCGTTGCTTCTGTATTGTCATTCAGTCATTTGAGAGCTGAAGGGGTGGAGGAGAGATGAGTGCATTAGCTACATCTGCATAGGGGGAGAGCCATTTAGAGCAGTTAGGGCCTGCTCAGCAGGAGCTGTTTTGCCTCAGGCTACTTTTCTCACTTTGCTGCCTCCAGACCCTGCTCATTGATTGCTGCTATGTAAAAGGGGATGTAAGATTCACAGTTTGTTGCATACTAGCAGAGTTACTGTTTGTGAGGGAGTGGACAGAAAGAGTTATGGCACCACAAAAGCCTCTCTGCCTGAGGAGCATCTTAGGAGGCATCGCATTGCTGGTTGGCAAGGTTAAAGTCTTAAGTTTACCACAAAACTCGCTAAAGGATGGCACATAGAGACAGACATCCTACCAGTTCCGGTGGTTTATCTTGTAATTGATTTCATGCCATAGCTTTCAGTGGACGTGGGATGGAGTGTCTTCAGTGGGAAATTCTTAAGGTTGAATGAAAATGAAAGAGCCAGAAAGGGGAATCTCTAGACCCCCTTATGCTACTATCTGTGAATACTTAGTACTTAGATCTGTAGCTGTTGGAGCAGTGAAGCCTACTTACCTAGAACTGGTAAACAAGGTGGTTCTAAAGTATGCTCCAGTCCAGCCTTCCTCAGCTCCTGCCTATTCATCATCTTACTGGGGATGGTAAAAGGCAATTTGTCTTCTGATTGTACAGAGTCCTGTTGCACTGTAGTACAAGAAAGCCTGAATTGAATGGGATCCCTTTAGCATGGCATGGTATGGTGAAAGGAAGTGGGACAGGCTGTTGAGGGGGTATGTGCTTTGCCTCTCTGCACTTCTGTCATCTTCTCGTGAAAGATGAAGATGATGATTTCCTTTGTAAATTGGTTTGAACTTTACCTAACACCAAGGGAGACAAGATCCATGCCAGAACTGCTTGTGGGTGTGTCTGAACTCTGCTCCATGGCAGCTGTCTTTATTAGGAAAGGCCAATAGCACTACAGAGCTCTGGCCGGGTTCTCTTGTTGCAGTTAACTTAGGTTTGGATACCTTTCCTGAAACATGCTGGGCATGGCTTTGTTTTTTTTTTTTTTTAAATCCGTATGGATAAGGGAGCTCCAGCAGCTGTTTTGTATCTCCTCTGTAATAGACAGAGTGAGAAAATAAGTTATATGGTTCAGAACTTAGAGCCTTTTGTTCCAAAGTGGAGCCCATGTTAATGGAAGAAGTGGTCTCATGCCTGTGTGCATGAACTTCTAGGTGAAGTTTGGTGGTCGGTAGTTGCATGGAAAGTGACAGCGGCTTGGATGCTGCAGAATCTGGGCTCAATAAAGTGATACAAGGAGGGTAGGTAAAAAATTGTTTATTTTCTGGTTTCTTATGATTTCTATTGGTGGAATACGGATCTTTAGCAGTGTTTACTTAACTGTAATCAAGTTAGTGTTAGAGAAATTTACCTGGGTATAATTTTTAGGGAGTTTTTAACCTATTTCAGCCACTGCTTGTGTGTTTGTAAATGTAATGTTTGAGAAATACCATTTGGGTGTCTCTTGTGCTCTGGCCTCTGCAACTCTGCTTCCATTCTTGACTTCCTCAGAGTGCTGCTGCTTATGTATTTGCCCCATCTAACCCCTGTTAATCCAAGAGTTTAGTGCTCTGTTGCCTGGACTGCCTCTTAAGTTTGCAAGGGTATGTGCAGAAAACAGCTGGCAGACCAGCCGACAGCATTAGAAAACAGAACCTGCTGTCAAAGCTGAGCTGGTGTTAATTGAGTTGTGCTGTAGAGTATAACTCTGTGCTTAGCGTGAAAATTGCAGGATGGGCCAGTGCCTGAGAGGAGTGTGGTATGTCTACATTTGAGTTTCACTGCTTACTTGAGTTTTAGAGGGATAGTGATTCTTTAGGTAGAGGAACATGGAGGACCAGAGGAAAGTGCAGAAAAATTTCAAAAAGGGAACACATACAGTGTGTTACCACTAAATGTGGTAAATGTTATCTAAACATGTTATATTGATTCTCCTATTGTTCCTCCCATGGTATGCTAGTTTTGCTTACCATTTTCTCTTATGTTTTAAGGACTGAACTTGGAGGACTTGTCTCCGGGATAAACTGTAGCTTTTCCTGCTGCTTAGATTCACTTGCTGCTGCCACCACCCTTCTAACTTGCTGTGTTCAGTTCCAGCTGAGAGCTTTCACCTGTTCAGCTGCTGCTCCCCTTCTGTGGCTTTTTAACTTGCCACTTGTTCTGATCCACCTGTTGCCTGTGGTATGGGAGCCTGTTACATGCCCCATTATGGTATCTGCATGCTGGCTGCCTGGCTGTGGGGCAGGACTGAGATCCTCTGGCAATGTGCCAGCACTCGCATAGTGCTTGATGGCGCTTTTGGTTTGTTCCAGTTGTTAGTCACCTGGATCTTGCCAAAGGCTGGCTGGTGGAAGCTGTGGGTTACTGTGGCTGACTAAGATGCTTTGTCAGACAGGCGTTTCTCCTTTCCTTATTTCAGAAAGGCTGCAGGCAGGCAAGGTTTATATTGTGCTTCACTTTTTCTTTTTTAAATTCTTCAGCCTTAGGTGGACTTGGAATTTCCCCAACATTAAAAATTAGCCCTCAGAATAAGTAACTGTAAGCTGAAAGGAAGGAGAGGACGTCAATACATGGGCATCTGTATGCTTGTTCCGTTGCCTCCCCTGTTTTCTTGAGTCCTTTTTTCCATGCTTGCTGATGCTCTCCCCTGGGTGTGTTAGGGGAGAACACACTCCTCCCAGCCCTTGCACCTCTTCCTCACAGCTGCCAAATGAGAGAGGCACAAAAGATGTCTGTCTGCTTGCTTGCTGGGCACAGCTGATGGCTCAGCAGTGCTTTAGAAACTTATGCTCCGCTACAGGTGCTGGGAAGGGGAGGGAGTTGGGGGAGTGGATTAACACTCTGGTGCTGTTTTCTTGGGAACTGGAGGGAATTCCTGAATTTTTATCTGCTGCAGTGAAGAGCAACAGGAAGGGTTCCTTCTGCCACATACACACTATGAAGCCTTTGGATCTTCAGCCTTTTTCTGCCCAATGTAGCAAGATGGGATTTCCTGTGGCAGCTACACAGATCTGTTTGTGAAAGAACCATAAATTGTTTTTTAGAGTACAAGTGCAATTGTCAAGGTTGTGCATGTCTGGAACAAAGGTTATTTCTTTTTTTAAGGGGAGAATTTTCGAGTCTGGTTTGCTTTTCTAAAGTTCTGTGCATTGTCTCAGTGGTACTCTGTCACTTGTAAATATTCATCACCTTCAAAGGGATTAATGAAGGTAGTTCTGAGCCTTTCATAAGAAACCTACCCTAGAAATACGTGTATCTTTAATTACTCATTCTGAACAACAACACTGTGAATTCTTCTACGCAAGGAAGTCTGTTTCTTCCAAGTTCAACTGCAAGTTCAACTTGGATTAACAGCCACTTGGATCAGTTTGGAATCTGTTGTAAATTGAAATGTACAGGCAGACTTTGCTCTTCCATACATGTTTAGATAGGGATGACTGGAGGGTGGCGAGAAGAAGCAGAGAGGAGTATGGAAGACAGAATACTGTTTTTGATTGTGATAGGGATGCAAAGAGGTTCTTTGTATAGACTGGGGTAAAGGAGCAATCATTTTTGATAATAGAAAGACTTTCTATCTATAGTCCTTGTGTATAGGTACTGCAGTTACAAAGGAGTGAGCTAAGGATAGTGTGAAGTGAGACAGAATTTTCTGCTTGTGTTTTAAGAAGAAAACTGTCACCTTATTACATGAATATAGTTTGGATTTATAAAGCTTGAGAAAATTACTGCTTGGACAGACATCTATTGAAAGCTCTGAAGATGAAACAAACCTGAAATTTTTGTTTATTGTGCTTGGTTTTGCTGATAAGTTTCATGCATCATCTGCACATAAATTACTGGTCAACAGTAACAGAATGATGGCTGGCTGTCCTCAGGTGCACAGTCAATTCTGTAACTTTTACGTATCTGAAGACACTTAAGATCTGTTACCACAGTCTCTGGTTTTAATTTAGTTGTTTCTATCTCCCTGGCAAAACACGAGGTAGTTCTTGCATTGGCTTGTTTCTTCCCTTCAGTTTAGTCGTAACCACACCCAGAGTTCGAGTCTCAGCACACTTTACATTCCTAATTCTTTAACTGCTGAAATACTGGCCAGAAAGTGCCAATAAATTTGTTTTGCTGAGTATGTTTTTTCTGCATGAGTTAGAAGTATCTGGGAATGTACTATAACCTTGAAAATCTAAATGGTTCATGTACACCTATGAAATCCTGAAAAAGAGGTTCTTCAAAGCTCTGCCTGCCATATTTGAAGCATTGTCTGGGTGAAACTAGTGATTTAGAAAAGCCTCGTATTACCAGCTCTGAAATCCTGTTCATGTCTTGTGTTGATTTGTGCATGTGAATGTAACAGACACGAACTCCTTTTTGCTCAGAAGTTGGTCTGTCTGATTCCAGAATGTTTTAAAGCTAAGTTGTTACAACAGAATTAGTATGTTCCCTTGTGATGGTAGTTAATTAGGGATACCCTTTTCATGGGAGACTGTGTCCTCTTTTAGCTTCAAAGCTGGATTTATAAATGAAAATTAATGGAATAGCTTCATGGAAAATCTGCACCTTTTGGTTTACTTTTCTGTAGCATTTCTTTGCCAGTCTAATTTTACAGCTTAATCAAGGTCAGGCTTCATACTGAAGCTGAAAACTGGTATGAGACAAGTGTGATTTAATAAATGAATTGACTTTGGGAAGTTCTCAGTAACATGGTTTTTCTCTGAGCAAGTGGCCAGACTCCTTATGCTGGTACAGCAGAGTGACATTCCCACAGCGCTATCCAACTCAACTGACAAGCTGTGACCTCTCCTGCCAGGAGCTGCTTCTTCTTCCCTTTAGTGTCCGCTCCTCTCTGGGAATGTGGTTCTGCTGTGGTCAGAACTAAGGCTGTAGAAATACCTACATAACTTCTTAGTTCCACATGTCAGAGAAGCAGCATATAAAGCATGTAATGCTGCCACTTTTTCTCCTGTAGCGATTTGTCATCTGTGGGTATACATGGACCTATCATCAGGCAGTGTCTTCATTTGAACTGACATTCATCCTTTTTTGGTCTGTGTTGCCTCTGGGGTAATTGTTTTCAGAACCATCGCTTTGCCACCCTTGCACTCCATAGATGTCTACTTAAACAGACTCGTGGCTTGTCCGTTGTCCCTTCGGTTTGATGCCCTTGCTGTCATGAAAGGTGATGTAGAGGGAAAGAGATTTTTATCACTGCGGTAAACCTCAGGCAGCTAGTTCTTCTGGTGGTGAAAAACAACTTCATAGTCTCCAGGAGGCTAATGTCTTCAAAATTTGTTGAATAACTGTGTTACGACTGCAGCCATAATAAGCTGTAATTGCAGACAAATGCATGTACAAGTTGGTGGCTGACACCGTTTTTGTGCATGCATAACGTCCTTACCTGTGTTCTTGTGGGGGCTGGTCTTACTTGCTCTACTGTAGCAATGTTGAGAGGCTCCTCTAGGAAATCTGGTTTTGTAATCTAAAAGCAAGCCAGATGCACTCGTTTACATATGCTATAAAAGATGTAGTTCTGATGTTACAGTTTGTGGTGCACACGTTATCAAATGTTTTAAATGTCATACAGAATGTGTTAATTTTTTTAATTAAAATGTGCAGAATATTTTGTGGTTCAGCAGTAAGGCCTTCTCACTTTTGTGCAGTGCATAAAGTGTGGGTTCCTTCGAAGCTCTTTTTTCAGGAAAAGACGCACAGTCGAATTCATGGACACACCAATGTTTTGGCATCCAGTGTTGTCCATATGCACATAATGTAAATTTGTTTGTTTAGTCAGCGTAATAGCTCTGACCCTATAAGTCTTTGGGACTGCATAATTTTTTTCCTACTTGCTAAGTGTGCAAGACTTGGGTTTGGTCACCTGGAGCATCACATCTTTCTCTGCCACAAGTACCTATGCAAATGTTTTCATAAAAGTGAAAGTTATCCTTACCCAGATCAGAGTCTGTGCAAAGATAATGTATACCTTCTCTTTTGGAGTCAGTGTAAGGAGGCAAGGACTGCTGCAGAGCTTCATACAGGCCCCGATTTCCCTAAATATTTAATTGCATGGTGTAGGTTACCCATTGATGTGTGTGCAGTGTGGTCTTCCTTATCTGTGTATGCTGCACAGAGCGTACTACTTGTATAGTCCCTGAGCATACTGTATAACTTGTCAAATCTAAACCAGTTTTCAGTGACTTGCCCCAGGGTTACTCCTTTTCCTCACTGAAGGGTATTTTCCTGCTTATTTTAATTACAAATGTTTCTTCATTCTATTTTAAATAAAATACTGTATCTTTTTTTTTTTCCAAATTGACAGGCAGTGTTGTAGCACGCTAGGGGCATTGATTAAACAAAATATTTGGATTTGCTTATCTGAGTGCTTTATTTTATGGAAACATTGTAAAGAATCAAAATAGGTCAAATGACCTGCAGATCCTAGCCATGCCTGCTTGTACATACTGAGAGCATCTTGATTTGTGTGTTTGTGTTTCTGGAGGAATGGTTTTGTCGTGTTTTAAATTGGGTTATTTTGCAAATTACTTTCTTGTCTCTTAAGGAGCACATGCTCCAAAGCACTGGAGTATTTGACTTTTTAGTGTTTCTTCTAACCATATGTTCTGACATATAGTCCCATTCGCTTCAGTAAAAAGAGCTTTCTCAAATGAATTGCAAGAATCTTTTTTTTAGGGCATTCTCTTTCATATTTTTTGTCCTGGCCTGTAAATATCTCAAACTTTTCACTGGGGGGGAAAAAGGTTTCTGAGGGAGAGACTAGACCTGTGAATTTTTAAGCCTGCGATAAATACTTTAGTGCATTATATGTAGGGATCACTTCTGGAGTTCAGATTAGAAATGCCTCTGAAGTGTAGACTATCTGCTGAAGATCAGTGTTGATAAGCATCCAAAGAGGATTTGATTTAGCAGGAGAAACCAGCTTGGAAGTGGTAGGATAGAGAAAATCTACATAAAAGTACTAGGCAGCATTTTGATGAACAGAGCATATTCTTCCAGTGCAGAAACATTGTCTCAGCTGTTTGACTAAGAATTTCCAAATGTTTGGTAGTACAGACTTGTTTTTCTGCACCTCATTTCTGAGACCTTATTTCATCTTAAGTCTAAAGATGGAACTCCAGTTTTATAATGGCAATTGCCATGCTGATAGCTGTCTTTGGGAATGTGGCAACAACTTAAAAGCATCGGAGAATGCAGCACATGAGCACAAATGAGAAGCACAGTTGCTGAAATGGGTTTAGGAATTCAGTTAATCTGTTTGTGTATTTTTCAAAATGCTGTCTCTTTTTATTCCAGGGGATGAACTTTAGTAAGATCTGCAGGGTAACATGGGTACAAGATACAAAACAAAAGCAAATTTGAAAAGTGCATCTGTTCCATTACAGCTTGGGGTGATAAGAAATCAAGACTTTACATTACCGTGCTGTTTAGAGTACAGTTTCTCTGCCTGTGGGCAACAGCATAAGCAGTTAAGGTGTACCAAAACTTTTCACACACCCTTCTTAAATCATATCATTGTATTTTTGGACAAAATAAGAGGCAGGACTTTGGAATTTCCTGGCATTTGTTGAAGCACTAGAACTACAATATATTTTTAAATCCTCCCCCCTCTTCTTTTTTACTCAGTCCCCTCTGACACTTTTGTGTCCGTTAGACTGTGGTCTTCAAATTCCTTTGAGTTAAAGGGAATTAATGTGGCTAAAGGCTGGCTTAAAAAGCTTTGCTAGTACTTGTTGCTCTCCAAAGAATGGTTGTGCACATCAGCTATTTGCCTTCAGTTTTGCTAGGGAGGAGAGCTGGTTTTCTTTCCTGTGGAATTATAAGATTTGGTTACTTCCTGAGCCTAAAATAACGTGCCCTGTTGCTTAAATCTTGTTAGCTAGCTGAGACTTGCTGAAGAAGCATTTGCTTCTTCTACTCCTCAACCTGTCAAGGTTTCAGATTATCCTTGCTTGTGTTCTGCTGGTAGAGACCAGGTGGAAAATAATAAAGCCCCTGTCCTTATCTCTGGTCAGCACTGACTGAAAGGGAGGGCTTATCTCTCCTCCCCATGTGTCCTAGAGGAAGCCAGGCTGAAGCAGTGAATCCCTGTCCTTCACAATACAAAACCTAGAATTTGACTTAAAGGGAGGTGATTGATTGGAGAGAACAAAAAAAAGACACCAAATAATTGGTATTGGTGTCAAGTGGCTGGAGCTATGTTTGTGGTCTGCTGAGGTATGGCAGTGACCCAGCTGCCTTCCCACTGCAAATACAGAGCTTCTGGAGCAGTGGAAACTACTCAGGCTGAACCAGCAGTCTGGTCGTATGTGCTGTAGGATAAAGAGCATCATCCTACAGATTTCTTTTTTATTGAAATATCATTCTGTAGAAGCAGGCATAGCAGGTTTCACTCAACGTAGACAGTGAGACACCAGCTTGTCTTTATACAGCCTGTATGTGTGAGTGGAGGGATGTTGGTGGGATATATACAGGAGCTGCCTTCATCTTTGTCTTTGTTAAGCTTCCTCATGCTGCAGTACCCTGACAGCACATATGATGATGTATTCCAGAGCACGATTTTAAGAGAAGTGAAGGATGTCTGGGAGAGGGGTGCCTGCATACAATGACCTTCCTACGTGTAAGCTCTCAAAATAATAATGCATAAGTGTTCAAGAAGATGTCAAGGCAATTACTGTATAAGCTTGTCCGAAGACTGGCTGCTGGGACTGGCATCCACAAAGTTACAGCTGAAGGGAGTGCATAGGGTAAAAACTATAAGCGTTATGGATTTGTGACTGATGCAGTTTTTTCTCCGTGCCCTTGTAGAAGCTTTGATTAAAGGATTGGTAGTAGGAAAGGTAAAAGAGGAGTAAAGCATGCCACTGTGAAGAGCTTGATTGCAAAATAGTGTATTGCTGCTTGGTGACGATGGGGTTATATGTAAGCTTTTGGAAGTCTTGGTTTTATGTAATTCCGAAATTCTGCTGTTGTGTATGGAGGTGTGTTTTACTTGTTTCTATAGTAACTTAAAGGTGTCTAATTTTCCTTTTCTCAAAGCTGATCCTGAATGATGCTTTGAAATTTCTCCTCTTTACAATTGAATAATTGGATCCTTAGCTATGTAGGCTATCCTGATTCACTTACAAAACCCTCCCTGCTCTGAAAATTGATTTGTTGCGTATGTACTTTCTGGCAAGTGGCTACCCTAAGAAAAGATAACTTAATGTTACCTGTAATAACTGACTTTTGCCCAAAGATCTCCAAATATTTTTTTAACTTTTACTTTCAAGTTCCAAGTATAAGTAGATATTATCTCAGTTTAAAAATGAAGTCAAGGCATTGCTGGATACTAATCTGGTTCTTCCTAGAGTTTAGCTGTTCACTTGCAGAGCAAAATACCCTGATCTCCTTAGCTGTTCTCTTTCTGTCTCATGTCCTGATGGTAACGAATGAAATAATAAATGTAGCACATCTGTACATTTTAGAAAAATTAAAAGTAATGGAAACACTTGGGTATTGGAGAAACAGCCACATTTCTAAAATACTGGGGCTCATCGCTATTACATGAAAGGAATTGCTGTCCCAAATAGTTAAATGCAAAAGGATTAGATATACAGAAGGATTTTGTGCCTTGTATTGTCTTAGTAACCATGGTGCCACATTGTCAAACCTCGCAAAAGGGTTTCCTAGACACTTTTCCACTGATTGCTGTGAATCAGAGTGTTATTTTCTTTAGTTAGACTTTGTACCTATACAAGATACAGAGGAGTACAAGTTCATTGTGCCACTTCTCATGAATAATGAACTGCCCAAGTGATATTGAAAGTAGTAATAGGTTTTGCTAGTTTCCAGAGCAGTCTGATTGTATTCAGAGAGCTGTAATGTTATAAGCAATCAAATTTAAGTTACTGGAATACTCCTAATTTCCAGCAGTCCTGGAGGCGTGGAAAGTGCTTTGCGCCTTGAATTTCCTGCATGCCAGGACTTCCTTTCTCCAGCTGTCGTTCCCAGAGAAGCCACCTTCTCTTTGCTGTTCTGTCTCTTTGGATTTAATTCTCTGTTTGTCACCAGCTCTTCTACTCTTTTTCTCCTTAGTTCAAGTTTTGGTTCCTACCCTTGCAGACAGAAGCATATGTAAATTAAGCTTTAGTCCTCCTGATTTGAAGCTCCTAATTTTGAATAGTGCAAAGCTATTTCCCTGTAAGTTAGTTTTATCCTTTGTGGTGGAATTTTGATATAATTCTTATGTTACCAGGATCATCCATTAACTACTGCCAGGAGAGGCATTAACTCACAGGCACGTGTAATCTATTACACAGCTGACATTAAATGTGTTCCCCATGTAAGGAGGAAAAAGGTTTCAATTTCTCTAATGCAGTAAAAATCTCTATGGCTAGGAATCCTTGACCCTTTAGATGGAATAGTGAAGGAGAAATTATTGGGATTGTTTGCTTGTGCAGAAAAAAGTTGGTTTATGGGTTTCCCTTTAAAGCAACTACTTTATAACTTCTATTTCAAGCCTTTTCTTCAATCTTTTCTTCCATTTCTTCAGGACAGTTCTGCAGGATGTCAGGGCTCCATTTCTTGCATGTAATGATGTCCCAAGAAATACCACTTCTTTTTCCATGTACGAGCTCTTTTCATCACATGTTGAGAGCTTTGCTCTGTAGGATTACGCTCATGGGCTCTGCTATTTAAAGAATGGAAGAGTTTTTGGCACTGGATGCCGTTGTGCATAATACTTCTCATATCTGGCCTGAGAACAGAGGGAAAGACTACTGCTGAGAACAGGGAAATAGGTTTGACTGGACCTGTTGTAATGTTGTAAGTAATTAAATATAGAAAATAAGGAGCTGTAGTAGTGGACTATGCTAGTTTTCAGTTACATGTGGTGAAAGTAAATGGGAACCTGTTACCATTTAAAGAAACTAAGCAGAAGGGGCTTGTCCAAGGTGGTTCCCTCCTTCCTTGTATCAAACTCAATAACCATGAGCAGTGGAGAGGGAGAGATTTAAAGTATCCAGCAACTAGATGGGGAGTAACTCTTGACATAAAGGCTTCTGTTCGTGGCTTCTAGCACACACACACACACACACACCCCTTAAATATATATTTTATACACAGCATTTGGGCGTATTAGTTGAACTGGTTTTAGTAGGGTCAAAATGGGAACATGTTGTTTTGAGGCTAGGCACTAAACCAGAAAACTAGCCAAGCTGATTGCATGGTGCCTAAAGCTTCCTGGCACATCATGCAGCCTTGGCCTCCCATTGTTAGCAGGCCTCCAGATGTGGAGGGCTGTGTACATGACCCACGCTATTGCATTCTTAGGATCTCAGTAATGTATGGACAGCATTCAGTAGGAAAAGTGGATTATTAACGAAATTCGAAGGAGGTGAGAATCTTCACTGAATGTGTCCTCTTTAAAGTTTCTTACCAAGCTGCATAGGGCAACTTGCTGTGTTGCAGGCCAGGTGTCCTGGCAACTGTACAGCTGTAGGGTGTAGCATTCTTCTTGTTTTGTGAAAATGCTTGGGACAGTGAAATATGAATATTTGCATACAAAACCTTTTCCAGCCTTGACTTCTTGGCAGACCTTGTGGGCTAAGCAAGAGAAGTCTGAGGTTCTTGGATACTAGGCAAGAAGAAGCTTTACATTCTGGTCAGAGATAAGCAATGGGGAGAGGCAAGGCTGTCTGATCTAGAGGGCAGATTAGAGAGGAAATGCCATTACAGGGAGAGGGGGACATTTTAATTCTGGACTTTTTATATACCTGAAAGATGAGTCTAGGTTTGAATAATAAATTGTATATCCAGAGGGAAGCTGATTTTGCAACATGATCATTCCAAGTTTTTGCTGAGAGGTGGGCTTTAAACACCTGTCTTTTGTACACACAAGCTTTCTTAATGCCTGCTAGTGCATATCTCTCCACATTCCCCACTGTAGGGCACAGCATGGTTGCCTGTGCTCCCACGTGCCAGTAGTACCTGCTCGTCGTTTACATGTACCTGGTGAGAAATAGCATTGATCAGTAATGACCTTGTGAGACTGGTTCATGGGATACCAAGGCATGTGATGGTCTCCAGTAAACACTGGTTCCATTTGTGCCATTTGCCTGCCCTGGAGTGGAGCAGGGCATCCTAAGCTCCTGTGTTTAAGGGCTGCTCTGGGGTTAAGCACTGTTTGGTGCACTAGTAGTAGCTGTAGAGTTAATACTGTCATCTGACAAGACCCCCTGTTGCAGTAACTGCTTTTCCCTGATTCTCAAAAGCGGTTCAACCATAGTGAGTGCATGCTGGGTTGTCATGCCTCTGTTACCTAGTGTCTGTGTCATCCCCTGACACATTCTGCTGGGAGAAGTGCCAGCCTCATGTAAAGAACCCCCTCTAAGAGTGGCTGGTAGCCAGTAATCCCTTTAGAAAAGTCTGTGCACTGCGAGACTGCTGTGCTGCAGATCCTGCTGTTACTAAATTTTGCATTTCACCCTTGGCTTTTTGCCATGTCCCATGGGGAACTTGGTTTCCAAGAAGCAGTTACAGAAAAGAAATAGTGGCTGTTTTTTGCTGAGGACCTATCAGTCAGTGCTCATCCTTCCCTGTGGGAGGAAGGCAGCCGTGGAAAGGGACTCACATGTTAGGCTCAAATCCTCATAACCAAGACACAATAGCAGCAGGAATACTTTGTGGTACTCTTAAAATAGTCCCTTGTGTGAGCGTGTCAGGTCCTGAGACTGACTGCCTTTGCTCTGTGACCCTTTGTGCGTCTTTGAGACAGAACAGCTGGTGTGTGTGACTTCATGTTAACTTCAGGTTCAGTTTAAGATTAAATCTTCAGGTTTTGGAAGAGGGACCTGGCAGCTGTGAGGTCCTGTGGTGACTAGTAGAGAATAGGTGTAGTGACTAAGATTGGGCAACCAAGTCCTTTGGTTAACACCCAGTTTATGTGATGCCACCCTTTGACAAGGGTCAGCTGTGCTTTTTTCCCCCCTTCTTATTCCCCTCCCATTTTTCAACATCAGATGCTAATCATAGACAGAGGAGAAACTGTACCTAATCTTGCAATAGACTTGGACAGAGTGTGGATCCTCATGCTCCTATTTAAGAGGGGCATACTAACCAAAGGCAGGAGACCCCATCTGCTTGACATAAAACTGAGGATTGAGTACTTTAATCCTTCAGACATAGTTGGTGAGCACAAGGGTGTGCTGGCTTTGCCTAGGAAGTTCTCACTTTGCTCACTGAATTCAGCCTTCAGCTTGGTGAAAGCTTTGAGTTAAGATTTGTTAATACACATGGATCCATCAGTGCAGGTGCTTATGAAACTTCACGTTTTTTCTTGGCTGTTATGTTCAGGAGTAATATGCAAAAGGAATGAGTTATGCTTATTTTGTTTCTCTTCTCCTCTCATTCCCATCTGTTAAAAAAAAACCCCATAAACAAAAACAAGGCTATTCCATAATTTTTCATCTCTACCAGGCTGCTGTTAAAAGACAGCTTACCCTTTATAAAATGACCAGTTGGTACTGAGCTCCAGCCCGTTTTTATTTTAGGACAAAAGAGGCATGTTTCACTTCCTGTAGCTCCTTCTGTATCTAGCCACTTGTGGTCCACAAGCACTGTTTTGCTGATGTGAAACTAACAACTTAAACGGTTGTGATTATTAAGAGGAAGAAAGTGTCTGAGGATATTTGTCATCCCTTTTGTGTGAACTGTTTTCCTTCCATTACTACTTGATGCCATTCTCTGTGGCATCTTTAACACCTGCTGTTTTTATAGTTAAACTTTTTTGATTGAAAGCTTCTTGGCCAAGGATCTAGGCTAAAATTTGTTCAAGTAGCTTGGGTGTAAGGCTTATTTTCATGAATGACTTGGGCTTATGAGGTACCCCCCATTCTGTACCAGTGAACTCCTTTTAATTCACCTTCCCAAGATACCTTTCTTCTTTTCTGTTTTTAATGGTTTTGGTTTTAGGAGGAGAAATGAGTATTTGGGACAGAAAGGAGCCTCTTGAAGGTGGTAGTGGTTGTTTTGTGGTAGTAATGTTCTGAACAGGATTTCCATTGCCACATACAGCTTTTGTAATAAAATATGTGCCTGCAGTACTGGGTGGGTGCATTTTATGAACTATATAAAATCTGTACTGTGGCATGCACCACTCTGAAGAAGTAGAACAAATCTCAAATTAAGGTGTTTTTTTTAATCTGTCTTCTGACCAATCCCTACTCTTAGGGCAGGAACCAGCTTTCCACTTTATGTGAGTGGATACCCTGCTCGGCACATGGGATAGCTAGTCCCACATAATGGCTAGTAGTATTCTGTCTTTCTGTTGTAGTAATATTGACAAGAATCTTGTCTTGTCATACTAATTCTTCAGTTACCTCAAACCTGTCAAGGTGCGCGAGTCTGTCAGACAGTGTAGTTGTTGTTTAAAAATGCTGCTGAAAATTAAAGTGGAGCATTAATCCGGGAAACGGAGTGGCCTGCAGAGGTTTTGTAGAGAACTGTTACTGTGCTGTTGAACAGTATCTGCTCTGTGCAGCTTGCAGTCTAAAACGTCAGAACTTCTATTTCAGGGCTGTGTCAAATTGCTTGAAGCTTTTTAGGGCTGGACCAAGCATCAACACAACATGTCTTCCAAGTTTCTGTAAAAGTCCTAGTAAAGCAGTCTCTAAATATAGTGCTCATGTACAAGTGTTCTTTTATTTTTCCCCTGTTGTGTTTTACTTGCTTCTGATTGTACGTTTATTCCATTTAAAGAGGGTTAGGTTTTTCTCTGAAGTTTTCACTCAAAATATTTGACTGCCTACAAACACGATATGTAAGAGATGAAAATAAATAAATACATTTCCTCTAAAAGGAATGAAGATATGAGGCAACTAAGCTTTAGAGCAGCCAGCAGGCCACAGCTGTGCTGCATGGAGGAACGCAGCCATCCTTCTGGGTGTGTGCTCTGTTACTGGCACAAAGATTAGCTGTATATACAATTTACTCGGTTCAGAGTAGGTACCTGTGCCTGACTTTTTCTCTTCCAAAATGGTCTGGTCAAGTCAGAAACCATGGCCTGGATCCTTTCCCTCTAACTGGGGGAGCGTGACTGGGGGGATTTCTTCTGTTGTCAAGTGGTTGATCTCCTTCCAGTAAGCAGTTAATCCCATCTAAGATTTTTGTCTGCTTTTGAACATGCCTCTCACCTATATAAGGAGTTTAGGTTGACACCATTCCTAAATTAGTTGTTTGGGGGCAGATGAGGTGAAACCAGCTTCCAGTCCAGTACAAATTGATGTGAATTTGTATTTTCCCACCTCTGTTCACTTTAATTGAATGAGGCCAGTTGGGTCTCTCTTCTTTCTAAGGTGTCTGGTCAAGATGCTGAGACCGTATGTGCACTTGTAATGCATTTGGGCACAAAGTTCTGTTATCTCTTGCCCCACGCAAAGGGCTTTTGGAAGCTCTGTGTCTTGAAGATTTTGGATTTTGTCTCAAAAACTTGAGTGTTTTTCTTCATAGCTGTAGGTGGCCCTCCTTCTTTTAGTGCTTCTTGGATTTGTAGATTCTTTCTCCCGTCAAAATACAGATTTCAATGTCAGTTCATGTGCATCTAATAGCCAGGTTTTCCACAGTCACTATTCAGGTGCTGGTCACAGGCATTCAGGCCTGCTCATGGTTTTGGCTGAGCACAAGATGCTTTTAAGCCCCTTGTTTGAGTGCTGCAGTGAGCAAAGCGGTGAGCTGCTTAGTGGTCCCTGACACAATGGGAGCCGGTTCTGATCACCACCTGCCTGCTGGGAACTGCCCGGGGCTGTTCATGAGCAGTTGTGATGATGCTGCTGGTAGTGACAGCTCAGCAAGACAGCCCCTGTTCCAGCTACTCCCACTTTCCTTTTTAATGCTTTGTTCTCTAGCAAAATGTTACTTGGGGGAGAGGGCGGGGAGGAGATCCCAGGCTATTATCTGCTAAATAGATCGTAATCTGGTAAATAATTGATTTATTTTTTTCAGGCTTGTTGCTCAGAAGCAGGCCTTAAGTACCAGTGTCAGACCACTTTGATTATCACTCCTTCTGGAATTTCAGTGCTTCATCTTGGAGAATGGTTGTCTGGCTTGTTTGGGAGGGGAATACCACTGGAAATAGAAGGAGAAAGTGACTCTAAAATAACATGAAGAGTCTTTCTTTTGCTGCTGTGTTGTTTTTAAAGTTTTCTTCTTTTGAACTAGCTCCTTTGGGCTAAACTAATTCTCTAGGTCTGCTTCTGGCTTGTGTTAAGCTCCGGAGTGGCTGCTCAGACTCTCTCCTTACCTGGTTTTATTAGGCAATGGAATTTGGAAATTAAAGTGTTAACAGCAGCAAGCATCATCATTGGCTGTGTCTGCTCTGTATGTGAGCGTCCATGCTGTACTGGTTAATCTTTTAAAATATTATCCTGGTGTGCAGACTGCTCAGTAGCAGTCTAGTGTGGATTCCTTGGGTTCAGCCTGTGTTTTGGCACAGCCAAATCCTGTTCCCAAATAGCTGGGACAACTGGTCAGTCGTCTGCTGTGGGGTGTGTATACATGTATGTACGCACACTCGGTGTGTATATATTTTGTGTTTCTTGACATTCTGTGTCCGGAGTGTTTCGCTAACAAGCTTCATCCACCACTAGGGAAAGAGAAGGTCTTGTGCGGGGAAGTGGGACGTGGGGACACGCTCCGCAAAAAATCTTTGTGACTTGCCTGGGAAGGAGTCCTTACTGTTGACAATCCTTAGCTACATCATCTGCAGTACAGCAATAGTGCAAAGGCTTCTCTAGGGCCTGCAGCAGGGAGATGTTTTCATGTGTAAGTCCTCCTCCTGCTTTGCTGTCTTCTTGAGCACCAGCTGATCTGAATTGCAGCTTCTGAGTGCCCTTGAAGTGTGTGTGTGGCAGTCACAGCTGTCTGCAACAGGCAGCTGGGCTCTGATCCTGCCTGGATCTGTGTGTCTCTGCATATCCACAGCTCTCCTTGAAGTATTAGGGAGCCATAAGAGCTCAGTTCTTGGCCTTGGCAAAGGTACTGTATGAAACTACTTTGCGACTCGCGAGCATGAGAACCTCTGGTAGTTTGCTTTGAGAGCTACTGTCTGAGCAGGAGTTCTGCTTTGTATGTACAAGTTTGGGTACAGAAGAAAGCTGTTGGAGGACACCATCAACAACATAGGTTGTTGCGTCTTATTTGGGACTGGTACGGTCCTGTTCTCCTTTGCATGAAATTCGTTAGTGCTTCCTCTTGGCATGGCTTCAAAATCACTTACAGGCTCATTCATGCTGTGGGATGGCAGGGCTTAGTGAAATGGTGGTGTAACACATCTGTGTTACCAAAATAAACTCCCTCTTATCCCATATTTTAATAATATCTGAACAGCAATGAATCAGTGAATGATGCTGAAGTGTAAAACAGCATTGTTGGTGTCTGGAGTACACCATTATGTCAGACTGAGAGGTCTTTCCTATCATCTGCTCTTCAGCTTCTTGAGAACTCTGACCAGCACCACCACCATGATTCATGAATCATGTTTTTCTAAATTTATTCTTCACAATCATAATAATTAGAGGACTTCCACTTCTAAAAGCAGATTCTGCAAAAGCAGTACACAGTTTGGGAAGTGGGGTGTTATGGTATTGTATGGATGTCAGCTGAGAACTTACTAGCCCAGAACAAACCTTGACGTGTGACCCCGACTACCTTCATCTTATCTAGTAGTTTGAAGGGAAAACAGATGGGGAGTAGATGGTGTTTCTTAATGCTGGTAGGGAGCTGTGTTCTACCCTCAGCATCTTTTAATTAAAAAAAAAAAAAAAGTTTCTGTATCTACCTTGCCATGGTTTTGAATGACACAAAACTGTGTTTTCTGCTCCAGCCAGATGACAGGAATACACTGAGCTTGGGCAGCAGTTGTGTTCAGAAAAGGTTGCTAGTGGTGTAGGCAGAGCCATCTGCCTAGCAAGGCGCTTAGCTTGGGTTGCTTGTTCTAGGCCAAGATAGTAAATCAATAGCTTATTTTTACAGTGTAACAAGATGTCAGTGGCTAGTTTTGCAGTGTAAACAGGAAAATGGTGGCTAGCTTTATTGGCTTCTTAGCTGCACTAGTGAGAAAACAAAACAATATCAAAAAAGCACCAAAGCAACTCATCCTGAAAGAGGCTGAAGATCTAAAACCAGAACGGTATTCTTATCAGGCACGTTTACTGTTTGTTTGAATAGACTTTAATACCCCCTGCTGCCTAGGGCTGGTCCTCCCTTCCCTTCCCACAAACCCGTCAGTTCAGTTAAACTCTTGTTTTAACAGGTGTTTTCCTCTCTGCATGGCAGGACTTTTGGTCTGGTCTAGTTAAATACAGAAAATGGAATATATACATCTTGGGGTTTTATGTTAACAGATCATGCTGTGGCAATTGGTCGATTTTGTTTCTATTGGTTTTCTAATGCTCTGCTACTCCTTTTCTAATTTCTCTGCTACTCCTCTGAAGATCCCTGTTGCCAAACATTTGAAGTGGCTGCAAAACTCTGAGACAACTGTGAAGAACAAAATAGTAAACAGATAATGGTTGGAATTGTCTCCATTCACCAGACAAATGATAGAGCCACACTAGGTNCTAATGCTCTGCTACTCCTTTTCTAATTTCTCTGCTACTCCTCTGAAGATCCCTGTTGCCAAACATTTGAAGTGGCTGCAAAACTCTGAGACAACTGTGAAGAACAAAATAGTAAACAGATAATGGTTGGAATTGTCTCCATTCACCAGACAAATGATAGAGTCACACTAGGTACGAGAGAAGCAGCCCTCTCCCCAACGTAGTTAGTACGTGCAGTTTCCCCTTAAGCTTTGTTACTAGATTTCTTTTTTAGAAATGAAACCAAGGCTGTAGTTTGAGCACAGCAGTAGTGCTGACCTGACACAGGCACATTTGCTCCATCCCACCTCTATGCTCAGTTATGCTGATGCATTGTGTGGAGATGATCAGTGAAATGGAATAGGGAACTGCTCTGGGTTATAAAACAGTGCTCTTGACAGTTATTTTTATCTTAGCCAGATGCTGCTGTGGTTTGCTGTGCTCCATGTTAAACATGCCTGTTATGGGACAGTGGGGGAGACACAGACATGAACCTATGAAGAATGTGGAGACTGCTTGAATCCTAAAACTGTAGCTCTCCTAGTGCAGCCTCTGCTTTTGCTGGGAAATAGCCTGACTTCTATGTTCTTCTCCTTACAGCTGTGGGTGGTTCATTGTTGTTTACTTGCTTGGTTTTGGTTTGGTTTTTTACCTTATTTTTCATGGAAACATTTTGGCTATTTCAGGCAGTTTTAACCTCTGATCTAGTCAGTGCTAAAACTCCTGGTGCCTTTGGTGCAAAGCCACGTGTACTTATGAATGTATCTGCCTGTCCATGTGTTTTGTACTGGAAAAAGTCTTTAATTCTGAATGACCAGGCCTAAAATTTACTTTCTACCTGTTAGACTTGCAGTGAATGAGAACAGCTAAACTTGATGCACAATCCTGAGTAAGGAATGGAAAAGAAAACTGTGGAAGTATTTCAGTTTGCTCTGGGATTTACTTTGCCAAGAACATCCAGTGGCCTGACTGCCAACATGAACTGAACACGGAAACCTTTCCAGCCTGCCTGGGAAAACATAGAAAAGTAGAGGAATCTAAAGACGTAGAGCTTGGATAGAAACAGATTCACTTTCTTTTCTCTCCAAGGCAGGAGTCTGAGAGAGATTCATCCGTGTTATGGGGTGTTACATTGTGTTGTATGACTTCAGTGGTAAACATTTAGGAGGAATGGTAAAAAAAAAAAGAAAAAAGGCAACAGGAGTTTCACTGTTTTGGGCCCTGGCCTGCCCTGTGAGTTTAGTATTCTCACACTTTTCCTTGAATGGATGGAACCTGTGTCATTCAGGCCTGACCAGATTTTCTCTGTCTTTACCTGTCGGCAGCATGTTTGCAGCCAGTCATGCTGGGAACATACCTCATTTATATATGCGCACGTTTACTCACTGATATTTAGGGCTCTGAGTAATGGCAATTAAACCTTTTAAGTGCCTTGGAGGGCACATAACAGCCAGAACATAGGCATTGTCAGCCATCTTAGACAAATATTGAAGTCTTGCCTTCTGCAGTAACTATGGGTAACTTTCTTTCCTAATATTAGTTACATACAGTATGCTTGCAGTATAGCCTAAAATTTACAAATTGCTGTGGAGATACTCTGTATTTGAAAGGCCGCATCTTCTAAATTTGTAACCTGTTTTCCTCCTAATCACAACTGTTGGGACTCCTCTGGCTAGTTTGTGGTGTGCAATGGTTTTGCTTCCCTCCCAGTATTCCAGTTTGATTGAAACTGATCCAAGCATCAGATAGCTTAAAGGGATGGGAATTTACACCTCTGCTCTTCCCATGCTGACCTCTGTGGCATGCACTGCATCAAAGCCTGGCTGAATGTAATGTGTGGATGACAGCTTGGTCTATGCTCCTTCGCATGTAGCACTCTATGGTTGCTAAGCCAGAGTTGTCTGAAGCAAAGATGAGCAGCAGGGAAGTTGTGCTGGCCGGCAGAGGGAAATCTTTGGAATTTGCATGCTATAGTGCCATCTTGTCTGGTAAAAGATGGACTCTCCTGGATGATCAAGTTAGCTTCCTGAATTTTTCTGTCACAATAACGACTCTCTCAGTAGCCTTAGTAAGTGGTTCTTTCTGTCCTCTGTGAGGATGCCTTAGACTTCAGTGAGGTGGAGAATGGTCTCAGCAGCCCCAACTTTCACATCGTGTCTGGATCGTGGAATCTCACTCCGCATGTGTATTAGATCTGTGTCAATGTTAAATCTGTCCCCAGGAAAATGCCAATCAGAGCAAAATGCAACAGTGTGTCTCAGTAACAGACTGCTACAAACAGATCAGACCTGTCCTCTAGTCTCTGCGTGAACTCTTCATGCAATATATGTTCAGATTAAAGAACTCTGATCTTGTTTTTTAGATGTTTAATGATCTGGGTTTGACACACCTAAAAGATTAAAAGCGGACTGCAGTTAATGAATCTCCTAAAGACTTGAGGGCGCTGACTGCTGCAAGGATAAAGCTCATCTGTGGTAGAGACAGAAGTTTCTTGGAGGCTGGGCAAGGACTATGGCCTCAGATCCCCCGGGGGAGGGAGGGTGGAAAGAACCACCAGCTCTCTTTCTTCTTCCATATATATGGCAAGGTACATTGTTTTCTCTTTCTTCCTTCTCAAAAATAAGATGCAGTTCTCAACCTCTACATGCACACATACGCGTGCACACACATGTGGACACACAAACACACCTTTACCCATCAAAGAAAATGAAACACTTTTTAAAATTTACATGTGACATACTTGTTTCTGCAGCTACTTAACATACTGCAGAAAGGTGATCTGTTACAATGGGAGAGGGGAGGATGTAAATCTGAAATAGATGGTGATTTCATGAAAATCTGTTGAAGTTTTGGATTTACAGAACTCCTTTTTTGCTTGCTGTATAAGCTGTACTTATCATTCTAGTGCCCAGCTACGTGTTTAGAAACATCCCTTCCTGGGTACTGTTCTCCTTTCATCCTGTTCCCTAAAGAATGTTTCATTGCAAGTTGTTTAACGTACAGCAACACGCTTTCAGAGAGCTCTCCTCATGTCTGCCTGCAGAAGGGAAACTGCAGCTTGACTGCCTTCTATGAAACTGCTTGTTTAACTCTGCCTTGGTTTTGTGTGCTGATAGGTGTTTCCTGTGGGTGGGCTGTGTTATGTATTTCACTGCAATTCTAATTCTGCAACTCATGCTCGCAAACAGCTTGTTCAGTAGTGGTAAGCAAGATCATCCTCTGTGGCCTTTTTTCTTCTGTGGCAAATGATGACGTGCCTTGTAGGAGTCTTATCGGCACTGATAGTTGGATTCTCTTCATGTGCTTAATAGCAAAGTACACTTTGAGGCCATAGGCAGTCTTGGAGCTAGCTTTACTTTTTGCCTATCTGTTTTCATGCTCACCTAATACTAAAGAATGAATTTGCAAACTAATGGGGTTTTTTGTTACTAAATGAATTTGAGTGGGGGCTTCAGGTTTCACTAAACATCTTCATGAGTAGATGTACTGTCTTTACATAGAGAAGAGGTACAGAGCATGAAGGAGAGAGTTTGTTTTGAATCTGTTTAGCATCCTAGCAGAGCCTTTTCTTCATCAATCTGAGAAAAATAAAGCCGTAGGGATTTGACATGGCAAACATCTATTTTTTTTTTTCCCTTTTGATACTTGATCTTTGTTCTGGGACAGGCTCCTGATGAAGGTAGACAGCATAATTATTGTTTGTGGATCTCAGTTTTTTGCAAAAGTGTACAAAGTATTGAGTGCACTATTTCCTAGTTTTGGAGATGGTGATTCAGAAGGTGTCAAGGAAATAAGCAAATTGCTTAGTTTTCCATAGTTTAATGCTTCTATTTTTTTGAGAAAGTGCTGCTGTGTTCCCTAGGTAATTGCATTCACAGCCCATCCACACTGATGTACTTCTACACGTGCTCTGCACTGGCCCCAAATCTCCAATCCTTCTCCAAGTAGCTTGGCCAGCACTAAGAAATAAAGTAACATGATTCTGTATTGTTATCACCAAGCAAACAGTAGTATGTAAAAGCTGGAGGTAAGGTCTGTAAGGCATATTAGTAACTTAATTTTTTTTTTCCCCCCGTAACCTTTAAGTGTTGCATTCTGGTAACTTATCCCCAAACCAGGCATGTGTAAATCCCAGGAACTGACTAAGCTTCAGCCTAGAGTAAACTCAAGCAGTGTTTTGCTAATATGCTGTCTTCAGTTGCAGGACAAGCTTTTAAGCATACCCTGAACTATCGTGTGTGTATCCCTTCAGTTTGGATTTCTGTGCCGTGAACTAGATCAGAGAGCTGATCCAGCTTAGAAGGGAAGTGTCAAACTTTTTTTTTTTTGAGCTGGCTGAGTTCTTATCTGGACCATAGACATCTGTGGGGTTGCAGAGCTAAGGGGATAAGAGGGGAAAGGGCGTGCAGTGGTTTATGGCTTGGTGGGGGAAACCTTAAACCCCTATTGCTGCCAAGACAATGCATTGTCAAACTACAGCCTCACACATTCCCTGGTGTAGAAACACATAGTCAGAGGATACAAACTGCCTTAGCTCTCTTCTGCTCTGCAGCTGCAGGAATGTTTTTGGAGTGAGTATAGACATTACAGACTTGTGCTAGCCTTGGTACCATTTACAATGAAGCCACAGTGATGTGGGGCTTTGGCATGAGGTGCAGCTCCTCCTCTCCATCCAGGATTCTGCGTATTTACTTAGGCAGGCAGGTCTGAGCTGCTGTGGCTTCACTGCTCTTTTAGCAGGATTAGCTGGAGCACAGCTAGCTTGGAAGCTTCTCTGCATGCTGCTATTAAGTCTCTCAAGTAGCCGTGGATGTTGTGATGCTGTGAAACTATGACACATGCATTTGAAGCATTGTGTAGTCCTGGATTAGACACAGCTAATCTTTCTTTTTACACAGAAGTTAATTTCTTTTTCCCTTCCTGCGTTCAGATGAGATCTATGACTTGATTTCATATTCGCAACGAATTAATGTGGCATGGAGCAGGAAGGGTGTAGGCAACTGGACAAGGGAACAATGTTGCTATGCTGTCTCTTGAGTGCCAAAGAATTTGTGACTAACTTTAAATTTGTTAGATTCTTCCTTACCCACTGTCCGGGTGAAATTTGAGGTAGTGAGGAAGCAGAGCAGTTTAAAAGAGGGGTGGAACAGGAAAATAAAGAAAAGGAATATTAAGTTTGAGAAAACAAAAAGAAAATGAAAAGCAGAGATGAGAAAGGAGGTGAGAGGATGGAAGCAGTAACTGAGGAGGGGGATAGTGGAACAGACTCATAAAAGCTGGAGCAAAGCAAGGCCAGAGAGCCCATTGCTGTTAGAACCAAAGGTGGAAGTAAATGTGTGAGGTTGTTAGCAGAATGTGTGAATTAGTGATGAGCCTTTGTAGCCCCAGGTAGTTCATAGCACCTGAAGGTTGTGCTGGTGCAGGAGAGGGGTACTGCAAGAGAATGTCAGAGGGCCAGTGGTAGAAATAGCTACTCTTAGGTGCTGAGAGGGCTCATTTCTGTTAAGTCACAGCTGCTGATCTTCTCTATGAGATGGGATCTCTTACGGGTTATTCAAAAAGAAAGGGGGCGTGCTGGTGAGGTGAGAGAAGCATGACACACGTGGAGTAATATCCTCAGTATCTCTCACTGGTGCTCTCTCAATACAACGTGTTTGAGCCCATCATGCTTCTACGCCTATCCTTTTTCCTTAGTTGTCCCTTGTCAGCAATTGGGTTGTTCCTGTGTTTCATCTTTCTCTAGCTTTGACTTAGTTACTGATGAATTACTGGCTGGCTCTAAAAGCAGAATAGGAACCCTCTTAATGCTCTCTCTACTTGAGACACTGCTTAAGAAACCAAGTGCTCTTGCTTGGGCCCAGCTGCTGTCTCCACTTGCCATCTACAGTAGCAGCTCCCAGAGCACCTGGAAGTGTCTGAGCAGGTGAGCTCCTGGCTCTAATCTCTTTGCTCTAGTCTTTTTGCTTCCAGGTAAAGCCTGAACAGCCTGTGCAACATTGTGCTGGGTTTAGAAGATCTGAATAACCAAGTTTCCCTAGCAACAGTGGTCTCTTTAACAGGGATGCAAGTCTACCTCTGTTATTAATGTAAAGACTTGTGTAGTATATCTGGCTACAGTGATGCTTTACTTCTCTTGGAAAAAATGGTAGAATAAAAGCAAGAAGGTCCTTCTGCTTTGGAAATAATGAAAATCTCCATAGGTGGATTTCAGTGCTATATGCAGCAATAACAGACCAAATAGGGATTATAACTAACCCTAAGCTTTTTTTAATGTGTGAAGGATCCCTGGAGGTTACAGAAATGAAGTTTTAAATTCTATGTTGAGCTCTCTATGCACAGATCTCATGGCAGTCTGTGACACTGATAGATTAATTCCTCATTGAGATGTGTTATTTTCATTTTTATGGTTAGGGAGACAAAGTGATTCAAAGGTGTTCTGAATCTTGTTGCAAAGCTAGGAATAAATCTCTTCTTCTGAGCCCAGGTCCTCCGCCTGCCTTTTCCTTCAGGTTCTGATAAAGGTTTCCCTGTGCAGTAGGAGCCAGAAAATGTTATATAAGGTAGAATTGTGAAGCCTGCTTTTTAGCAAGAGAAATTGAGGAAAGTGAAAGTACTGTGATTCACTGCAAGCCTTTCTGCTGATATATTTTAGTCTGCATTCGTTCCCTCATTAGCGGAAGTGGAGCAAACTATAAATTTTGAAAGTGAGCATTGGCAGTGAAATAAATATTCCTGCCTTCATTTCTGCACAGCAACATGGTCTTGTTACTGCATGTGTGCAGGAGAGACTGGTTTGGATAAGAGCAGTTTGAAGAAACTTCTGAAGGAAAAAGAACTCTTCCTTGATCAAAGGCATGAAGCTTACATAAGCACTCAGTATTGATGTTCCTCCTTGGATAATGCCAGTGTTAAATTGACAGTAATATCTTGCAGGCTTCTTGGGTTAGCAAGCTGCACAGGGGACAGCTGAATGGAAAACAAATACCTGCACTCCTCCACTGAAGTTATAGGATGTTAAGTTGGTGGCAGGGGGCAGGGGGGTGGTTGGGGTTTTTTTGATTTGTCTTTTTTTTTTTTTTAAATGTGGCATAAGTAGTCCAGAGACACCCATCTTCCTTCCTATTTCTAACTTTGGTTTCTGGAGTCAAAACAGTCCCTTAACCTTCCGGCCAAACAGAAGACCATCCGTCTTGTGTGTGAGTAGGATAATTTTACTTTTTCCTTTCAGTGTTACCTTGCCTTTTGGGGTAGTGCAAAGTGGGGGCCATGCTGCCTTCTGTTCTACATTCTTTTAGGCAAAGAGCTTTTGAAAATTCCCCCATGAGATTTGTTTGCCTTGCACATGTTGTAGACATTATCCAATTTTGGGATATCTAAAAATCTGTTTTGTTTGTGACTTATTTCAGCAACTCCCTTTCAAGTCTGCATTTATCAAATCAATTTAATAGAGTGTCTTCTAAATGGTTGGGGAGATCTGGAAACCTCTAACATCCAGACAAAAGTCCCTTCCAGAGAACATGTACCACCTTCCCCACCCCCCACCCCCAGCTTCCCTTCTCCCCATTCCTGTGGTCTTGTGCAATCTAATGAGTCCTTTGAGGAACTCTTAAGCACAAGGTAATACCATGAGCGAGTGGCTGACATAAAACTTACTGAGCTTGTTAAAATAGTATTGCCATGGTCCTTCAGCAGCCTAAAGGCCTTGTATAGAGCTGTTACTTAGCTGGGTGGTGTTTGGTGTGAACCGAGACAGAGGTTCACTTCTACAGTGAGTTTATTGTTGGATTTTCAGTATATTGTTTGTGTAAATTCCCTAGACCAGCTCTCCCCCCTGAATAAGCCACATGGATAAAGTTTTATTCTATTCCACACAAAGTTCACATCCTTTACTGGAATGAGTCATGCTTTAACTGAGTTTACTGTGAAGGAGGAAAGTGGGCTTTAAAATGTTCCTCCTCCACCCTGCCTCAGTGATGTATAACAGGATTATTAGTATGCTTGGCAGCTGCTGCTTATTATTTTCGCAGAACCTGGATATTTGTGAAAATAAGTAAAAATTGGGTTTACTTGTGTTCAAGTTTGAATTTAATGCATAGTTTTAAACTGGATTCGTCTTCCATAAGGCTCACCTGCTACTGTAAAAGTGTATCTAGCTTATCTGCCTGTGGTTATTCTTCAGTTCTGGGAGAAGAGTAGCATTCTGTGACTTGTAACTGAAAGAGGAGGAAGAACTCTACCGTGTTGTGTTCAGTGGCCCATGCATGGCTAGTACGTTACATACAGGACGCGTCTGGGCCTTGACAGGTGCAAGTGCTTCCCAGGCCCATGTAACTTGTATGTAAGGTTGCCTCCAGCTTCTCAGGCAAGATGTACATCATGCTGTGTCACTGTCCAGAAAGCAAATTTTGGTCCTCAGTGTATATTCCTTTTTGCAGAGAGGTGAAAGACCTTTCAACCTATGATAGAGGGGGTTGCTCTGTGTGTGTCCTTAATATAGATTTTTGCAGAAACAGTCTCTGTTTGCACCTACTAAAGATACCAGAACCAATTTTACTACTCATCTTCCCTGCAGAAGTTAATTGATATCTCATGCAGTAATGGTTAATTTGACTCTTCATACCACTATCCTTTTGTTGTCTGTTTTTTCGTTAGGATTTTTTTGGGGCAGGAAGGGGGGTAGGAGGGAGCAGGGTGGTAGCTTGTTATTTGTTTAAGGAGTTAGTCTCAAAATTGAGGAGGAGGGGCAGCCAATAGAAGAAGGCCTGTTGGGATTTTATTTTTGACAGTAGGCTGGTTCACTTGACATGTAAGACCTTTCTATTCTAGTCCTCTTGTTCCTGAGAGGTTTGGGAAGTTTTATGTTTCTCCCCTGAGCTATGTATTATCTATGATTGCTAAACTGGCAGGGACATCATCTGTTCTTGTTCTACAGAAAAAACAGGGTATGTTACCCTAACCTACTACATTCCTAAACCTAGACTGCATAACTTCTATGGAGCCTGCAAAAGGATTTATTTTTATGCTAATGCTTTTTAAAGAAAAGGAGTGTAATTAAATGAACAACAACGTTAGATATTAGAAAGGACTTTACCTTTTAGGACTTAGAATGATTGAATGTTTGGTGACAGCATGAACTTAATTAAATTTACACCTCCACTTGATCTATATTTAACTATCACTGACTCTGAGTTTACTGATAAGTAATCATAATAGCTGGGAGGCAGGCAGGGCCTTGATTGACCAGCTTGTCTCCTGTCCATCTTGACTCTGACCAGACATATTTTTCTCCTGTGTTTTACAGATGCTTCATTCAGTGGCACACCACCTAGCTATGCGTATGATGCAGACCGTGCTGAAGAACAGAGGCGGCATCATGATATGATGCCCTATATTGATGACTCGCCATCATCCTCACCCCATCTCAGTTCCAAGAGTCGGGGCAGCCGAGACACCCTATATTCAGGGTCTCTGGAATCTACAAAATCAGTGAGTCCTTTCCTGCCTTTTTGGAGTCAGCAAAGCCTTGTAGGTTTTCAGGGGGTACACTGCTGTAACAGGGAGCGAAGACAGGGACTATCAGCACTGTAGGACAGATTACCTGACATGATATAGCAGTTCCCAATTGATATTGTGTATTTAAAGCTAAATTGAGGCTTCTAGCTGATGCTAAGCCTAAACTTCAGGGATGAGTGTTGTGTGTATCGTTTCTAAGCCTCAGTTTTTCACCCTTTGTGAATTTTAGTGGAGAGAACTGGTGATTAATTGCTGTTGAGAGGGTCTCTAAATACCACGTATTTTGGAAAGGAGACTCTGGAACAAAACGTCCTACATTGTGATGTTCATACATCTGCGCATGTGGCTTGTCCTTACCTTTCACAAGCAAAATAAGAGTTATTTTCAGGTAGGTTAAAGGCTTTGATAAAGCATCTGGAATATAAGATTTATTTCCTTCATCCTGTGAAAACTGAGTAAGAAGGATTAAAACTGCTAGTTCTGAAGTATGGAGACTTTGTGTGGGATGTGGCCTAATTTGACTATTCGCTAAATAACTATCTATATAATCAATTACGATAGATAAAAACTTCAGAAGGGACTACCTAGCTTCACCTGTGGTTTGATGTGCACCTTCAGGCTATCTTGCTTTATTTTTGCTTCAGATTTAGTAGCATGGCTATAGCTTGGCACTTAAGGAAAATGCCTATTTTTGGTTTTGCAATAGTCTTGGTAAAGAGGCTGCTGTTTGCCTTGGTAAATTACTGACTCTGCTGTCTTCACAGTCAAAAATGTCTTAGTTTCAGCTTGAGTTAATCTGTTTGACTTTCAACCTTTGTTTCTCCTTATCCTTTTGCTTCCTAGATTGTAGAGCACTTCAGTCCCACGTTACTGTTTTCCTGAATATCTTTGTCATCTGCAAACTTTTGGTTTCCCCAAGTCGTTCATAAAAATGCTTAATAGCACAAAGACAACTGTCACTTCCTTCCTACTGTATTTCTAAGAAAGTGTAGCCAAACAACCCTGAATTCCCACATTGTAAATGACACTTTGAAATCTGTTGTTTAAGTGATTTAACTCATGTGTTGGCTTTATCATTCTGTCCTATTAAGATGTCATGGGAGAAGATGGATATTTTATGCATATCAGTGTACATGTAAAAAAACGCCGTCACCTTTCACAGACAATTTTATTTATCTTGCATCAAAATGATTTTGAGAGTATGACAAGTTCTACAAACGATTGCTACTCAGCATTCATTATATACATCCTTCTATCACTCTTTATTGGTTAGTGCCATATCATATGTCTCCTTACTTTTTCTAGGATGAATGTTAGATTAAGAAGCCTGCTTGAGACAGTGTTCTTGTTCTTCCTTCTCATTTGTAAAAATACATTGTCAAGATCCCTTTAAAACATTATAAAGTACATAGATTGTTGGTGTTTGCTTAGTTTTAGTTGACTATAAATTATGGAATCTAGTTAGCTGCTTGTGCTTTAGTCTATTAATTCTGAGATGCTTTATTTAATTTCTCAAGATGAGAATTCTTGTGGTATGAAAGAGGCTTTTGAATAAAGAAATGATCATTAGTAAATTCAAAAGCTCCAGGAATGTTTTAATATTGACGTGAGATTTCCAGGTTGTGATTCTCAGGATGAAGTAAAAACGCTATGTGACTACATATGGCTGAGAGTTATCTTCAAAGAACCAGTTGTTGTACTGCCTGTGACTGGATGCCTGGAAGAGACGCTGCCTAATATCTGATCTTGTTCTTTATTTGTTTCAATATTGCCTCATAAGCATTTAACAGTAGTTAATTTCAAAGTTACCTTAATAATGCTACAAGCCTGCCTTTTAAAAAATAATTTTTAGCATAAATGGCTGCTTTCTTCTCTCTGACTATAAAAAGATGTTTTATGGCTTCCCAAAGAAAGAAGTGTCCTGATACAGATTAGACTTTTAGTTGTGAACCTGAACGGCTTCAGTCGATCCAGTCTGTAATTAGTCCGCAAATGACAATGCTACTCATGAAGGACGGTCCATGACAAGGAGGAAGAGCCTGATTTATATATAGTTGCAGTATTTCCAAAACAAGTTAAATGTTGTGAGATCGCTTTTACTGTAGTTATGTTTTCAGCTGTAGTGCAAAAGACATCAGTAACAAAATTAAGTGTCAAACGCACTCTGCTGAGCCAAGCACATACAATGTGTTGGATCAGAAATACCAGGACGTATGTCTTTTCTATTTTCTTTTTCACTATGCTTGATTAGCAGAAAACATTTTTTGTTTACATATGTTTGCTTTTATAATTGTCTCCTTGCCCTCTTACTTCTTCCCTAGGTGCCTGCAATTACTTCTGAAAATTTTAGCTTAGCTTTATGACCAGAGTCTAGAAATCAAGTTAACTCTATGTAACAACACAACACATGCACTATATACACCACTTTGACAAAATATTAAGACTGTGAAGTCATTCAGAAGTTAAGAAATTACTGTGGTTATCCAGCCTTGCCTTGTGCTTTTAACCTTGTCTAGAATCTTTATGATAACTTTCAATTACTCAAGCATATCCTTTTTTTTATGAGGCTGCTGTGTTGTTCAGAATATATAGTGAATGATATTCACTGGATTCAGTATTTCATCTCTAGAGCTGTGTGTACACCTTATTTATAGGACACTCTGGAAACTGGGCTGAGTACAAAAGTACTCAAAAGTATTCATTTCCTTTTGGCATGACCATTAACTCCAAATACAGTTGGAATGCTACACGTGTCTTAATTACCCTTGCAATGTTCCTGTGAGATAAGAGGATGGTATGTTCACTAACCACAGGTAATCAAGGCAGACAGATTATAGGAAAAGCATCTGCTAATTTTGAGTGCTTAATGTGAGATGCCTAATGTTCTGCAAAACCAGGTGCTGACTTTTAATGCAGTTTTCTTAACATTTAAAGTAAAATCCCTTTACTTTCACTTGCAACCAAGAGGTAACAATGCTCCAGTTGTGAACCTGGAAAAATGGGAAATGTTGCAAACAATGATTTATTTGTTTATTTTTTTAAGTAGAATTCTAAGGATTTTGCTTAGCATCACACAGACACAGCAGCATTCTGGTGTGATGTTCATTTGCTTTATCCATGAGACCAGCCTTCCTCTTGGAGGTTGGGTTTTTGTTTTCTGGATATTGAGGACATTTTGCTTTGACTTACTTTGTGGGCTCACTCTGGGCTTTGTATGTTTCTGCCAAGTGTTTGACTAAGTCCTTCCATCTACTTACAGCAGCTATAGCCTTTGGTTGGATAGCAAATCAGGGTTCACCTGGTCTACCCAGCCACCATAGAGAAAGTGCAGAGTGTCAAAAGCAGTGTCTCTTTCAAAAAGAGAATGAAGGGATAGCTTCTGGACTACTTACAGAGGGAAGAACAGCAACCTCATGTTGTTCCCTCAGTGTGTACAATGACCAACTCCCAGTATGTCATGTTCGGTGTTCCAGTAGGTAAGGGCCACAGCTGACTCCCAGAAGTTTTGTGGTGTTCTACACCTTGTCGTTGGGATCTGTTTTTCAATCTCCTCTACCACCTGCATCATATAAGCAGACTAAAAGACGCTGTCTGGTCTGCCTCCAAACTGTACCACTTTGGCCACCTCTTATGTATTCATATTCTACCTGTTATGTGTACATTGCACAAACATTCGTTGCTATCCAAGGAGGATGACAGGAGGTGCACCAGCATTAGTTTTGTCTGTGACCCAGAAAGGACGTAATCAAAATGGGCATTTGTGGTGTGGATCTCATCACCCCTGACTTGTCATTTTTGTGGTAAGGAGGCCTTAACAAATGTTTGCATTGAGCAAGCTAGGTCATACCCCCTCTTCTGGCTCTTCTAGAATCTCATGCTGAGCTGCTGATGCATGTCCTGGCATAAAGCCAATGGTTTTACCAAACTTTGTTGCTCTGAAGCAAGCCTATAGGGGAAAGAGGAAAAAAGAGAAATAAGTGCCACTAATGCTTAAGTTGTTTAGTTGCTTGCTTATTTAACTTGAGAAGTGTTTTAATTTTTCTGAACCGTGCTTTCTGTAACAGTTAAACTGTTGTGATTGAACTTTCCAGAAATTCTGGAAACTCGTCTTGGAAAACGTCGGCCCAAATGTTTGCCAAATAAGACAGCACTGGTAGCTTCAGGAGGTGTCAGGCAGTGTTTGTAATAGGTAGGCACATTCTCTCCCTTTCTGCGAGTGAATTATCACTGTCTTCCCCATACAGCTAGGGTGAAAAGTGGAAAAGATACCTGGATAGAGTTGGAGGAGGACAGAGGGAGAGCTTGCTACAGTATTCTTGGGGCACAGGAAAGTGTTGGGACAGCTGGTAGGGTTAGTGACTGACACCCTTCACTAGAGAAGTGTTACTGCCAAGAGTTTTGGAGTGGGTAGCTTGCAGCTTGGAGGCTAAAGAGACTGAGAGAGGATGGGAAGCTTCAATCATTGTGATCCTGTTGCTGCTACTTGTGTGGGGGAGGGATCACAGTGACGGGAAGAGTAGAAGTAAGAAAAGCCTTTAAAGATCTGCTAGCCAACACAGCCAGGCTCAAAGACGTGTGTGTGGCTCTGTGGAGGTGGGCACAGGGCAGCTAGTGGAAAGGCAAGGCTTGTTCCACACCCACCTCCACCCACCCCCCACCCCGAAAATTAGAGTCACTTTTCTAGAGTTTAGAAAATGAGTGTTTTGCCAAAATAGATCTCTCCAATATTTATGTATCATGCCCAGAGAGTCAGGAGCGTTGAAGCTAAGTGACTAACTCTTACATTCTGTTCTGTTTGGAGGGCAAGTTGGATGGTACTTAAGAGATTTCCAGGGATTTATCTTCTTCCCTTTTCTGCTGTGCAGTCCACAGTTCGCATGGCATTGGCAGGCATTGCCAGTCCTCAGACCAGATTCTCTTGTTCTCACTATCTGACAGCTATGTGGAAAGCAGGGCTGTGGCAGAGCAGGTTGTAGACTTTTCTCCTAGCTTGGTCCCAAAGGGGTCCAGAAGAGTTGACCTCTGAAGCTACATCAATAAATGGGATTGCTGTTCTGTTTGTTACTACTGTTGCTAGCTTGTCCTTCCCTCTCCAGCTTTTCCAAATCCTTCTCCTTTCTTCCTCTCAGTATTTGGTTTTGTTTGTTTGTTTTACTGTCACTTTCCCCTCACCACCCCCAACAGATGCAACTTTTCCTTTTTCTTTTCCAACTCTTTCCTCCTTAAGGGCTCTCTCTGCCTCCATGTACAGCCCTTCCTGAGGAGAGCTGGCACACCAGTACTGATGTTATAAATAATGTTGGCTCCTCTCCCTGCTCCTTCCCCTCCCTGCATGGAGCACGATTGGCTTGATTACAGAATTTGCCCTGTTTAGTATCACCAAGACAATGAGACACCTCCAGCCTGTTTAGCAGAAGCTTTCAAAGATATTTACACTTCAAAAATTGAAATGAATAATTTTTCTCTTTCGTAGGCTGTCAGCTTCCCTATGAGATTCTGAGCTGTCCTTACCGGAAACCTCTCTTTTGAACACATTTGTTTCACAGCATATGAACGCACTGTACCAAAGGAAGGTCTGAGAGTTAAAGTGCCTTTTATACGCCCACTTTGAATCACTGATTCTCTTTACAGAGCTCCGCTGGCAGCAACCACTTTGCAAAAATCTTGTGTGCTGTGGTTTCTAGATTCTTAATCTGCATTCTTCTAACACTTGCAAGAAAACAATTATTGCTGTTAATTTAAACAACCAGAAAGCCTCAAGTTCTTTAAACAGAGTCAGAAGAGCTAAATCTGTCTCATCCTTGGAGCTGATGAATCTCAGGTTTGCAGTAATTGAATACAACATACAATGCCAACCTGGTTAGTAAACTAAAGTACTTAGGCTGACAAGCTGTAAACACGTTCAGAACAGCCATGGCTTGGGGCCAGTGTGTGCACGCTCTCTAATATCTTCAGTGCTTCTAACCACTCTGGCTTTGGTTCAGGTCGCAAGATTGCCCTTATGACTGTGACTCAATCTTTTGGTTTTTAAGTCTTTGGAATAGCAAGAAGAGAGAAAGAAAACACAGAAACTTATAGGCATGAGATACCTATGAAGCTTTTCTTTATACTACTTTTTGCCTTACTTTTGGGGGTTTTGTTTGTTTGTTTTTAAACTTAGTTCATGAGGAGTGGGAGCAAAGCACTGATTTCTTGCTTGCTTGTTCAGAACTGGATGGGTGTTGGGTCCTCACAGCTCCCGTGGCAGACAGACAGGAATGCTCTGGCTGCTGCCCTGTGATAGTCTTGTAAGAGATTTATTCTGAAACGTGTGGGTAGAGAGGTAGCCAAAAGATGGAAGGGCGATGGAGAAAGGCTAGAAATGGATGCTGGCATCAAAGAGGTAGGGACAGAGTCAGAACATGAAATACTAGTCAGACTTGTACAAGTGAAAAATGGGCTAACCAAGCTGGGTAGGAAGCATGGGATGGACTGCTGACCAGCTGGCACTCCCTGTTGAGTGGTTAGAGGTTGCCAATACAGGCTGTTCCCACATCCTGCTGGGAACATCCCATCTGCACTTTGGCTAATGGGTGTATTTTCACCTAGCTAATGTGGTCTAGTAGATGTGCCAGCTCCTCCTCTTGCCACAAGCAGCTCAAAGATTTCTGACTGCTTCCTTCTTGCCAGGTTAGGGGAAAGGAGTCCTCAGCCTTGGCAGGCTTCCCTAAACTGGTGGGGAGCTTGATACCTATGCCCAGGATGTTCCCTCTCTTAACAGCCCTTCTGCCTGGAGTGCAGAAACAGAGCACTCAGTAGGGCTGTTGTGGTCACAGCGTTGCTCTGTTTCCCTTTTTTTTTGTCAGATACAGGCAAAGCAGAAAATGCCCTTGGCACTGAGTGCATCACATCTTGGCATGCTGTAAGCATGTAAGAGTGGAAGGACAGTCTTGCAGTATCTCTGCCTGCTGATTGCTCTGTCTTGTTTTGGGTGAGCAGGTGAGCCTGCTCCCAATTCTGTAAGTGAGGAATGTTGTAATAACAGTAATAAACTCGCTGCTCCTCTTCCTGATGTTGGCACCAGCTTCCAGTGAATTTCTCAGTCCTGGAGTACGTTTCATAACAAGTGTGACTTACAAAGCACCCTGAGGCTGAGGAAGCATGGGGCTGTTTTCTAGATGTTCATCTAGCAGCGAGAGATGCTGTTCAGTGCAGCCCCAGATGACATTGTCAGAAAAGGCTTCCCTCAGCAGGAAACTTGTCAGGGCACTGGCTCTCAGGAGGAAATACAGAGTGGCAGCACAATGTAGACAGCAGCACCATGGTGTCATTGATCCCTGATGCAGCAGGAGATCATCTTTTCACGTATAAGGAATCTGTATGTAAATTTGAGGTACTGCATTGGAAACCTTGTAATGTGCTATATGATTATTGGATAAACTCCCCTGAGGGTTTCTTCAGCAACTGCTGCGCTGTAGCTTAAAGTAGCCCCTGCCCTGACTGGCTGCATCTAAGGCTAGAGTTTTGCAAGCATCATGCTTGGAAAATGCTCCTATTAGAAAGGGTTAGGACAATACCATGGACTTTGCAAAGTGACCTTGTGGTAATGGCCAGGAAGGAAGGCCTCTAGTGTGTCCTGGGAGATGTTTTTGTCTCTGAAAGCACATCTCTTTTAAAGAGAGGAAATTAACATTCAGGCAGAAAATGCTGTGTCTGTCAGCTGATGGTGCCCAGCAAAAGCTGGCTTGTGTATTAAAGCTTTTATTTGTGAAGAAGAAAACTGTTTTCAGTGCTGTAAGGAAAACTGTTGTGCCGCTGTTGTGGTGGGGAAGTTTGAATCATTTAAATAACTTGTCACTGTGTGCTGCTCTTCACCGAAGTTACAAACATACCCAGCTGGTTTTTAAATCCTCACCTCCTCCAAGAGAACCTGCTAAAGATAATTATAGTGCTGTGTCAATATTGACCAGTTACCTCATCCTTGGTAGTGGGGACTTTGGAATGCTGCTTTGTGAAGCTGCATTTTTCTTTTGTAAATGCTGTAAAAAATCTTTGGAAAGCAAGAGGTGTTGTGTTTTTCTTGCACCAGGGCTGCAGGGAGCCTCATGCAGACAGCTACATCCCTGCCTCTTTGGATGAAGGCAATCTTTGTTAAATATCTTGGGGCTGTCTGTCTTGATTATGTGTATGTACCACACCTTTCAAAATGGTCCATGAGGTGTACATCCAGGCACTGCTGGTACGGAAATCATAAGGAATGCTTATAAGGTTGTTGCACATTTGTGACTGAGCTGTCACAGGCAGTCACACTGGTGCTCTGTAGATGCACAGAATCTGTTGCAGCATTTGTTTTCCCATGTAGTTTGTCACTAGTTTCTTTCTGAAGTCCGAACATGACTGCTGAATTATAAATTCCTAGCTTCTTCGAGATGCCCTTTCAAGGCATCACCTCAGTGAAAGGTGGGATGCGAAGACAAGGTCTTCTTTCCATGTAGCACCTGATGTGAATTTTACTTATTTCCTTTGAACAGCTTCTTTCACTTTTATTTAAGAGATGATGGTGGTATTTGACACCTGAGAAAATTTTTATAAAGTAGTTGCTGCAAGGTCTTCTAGTCTAGAAAATAGCTTGTGAAATTTAATGAAAGTGTTCAAAAATAAGGATGGTTATCGATGAGATTGAATCCATAAATATCTGGGAGCATGAGGATCCGTTTCTTTCTTTGTGTGGTGCGTAGGCTCAAAGTCACAGTCAGAATGTGATAATTATTGTAAGCTTACCTTATAGCCAAGATACCTTCTCTCCATAACGAACCTCATATACACCTGCAGGGTTCAAAGCATAGGACCCTAAACTAAAAGGAGCTTTTCTTGTTAGCTAGAGAAGGGCTTTATGTTCAGCCAATAGAGTGGAGCATACTGCTATGTTTCCTGAGCCTCCTGCTGCTGAAATCAATAGCTGAAGATTCCTCTGGATACTAACAGGAGTAGGATGGAGCCCCAGACAATCTGCCCAAAGCCCTTTAAAAGTATTTAGCCTTTCAGATCCAACTACTGACTCCATTCTCAGAGTCATTTGACAACATAAAAAGGTTGCAAAAGTTGTAAAAAGCCATTTCTGTGAATGACAGGAATAAAAAGAACTGGAAATAAGATTCTGTAAAACGGGGGTGTTTTGCATTATTTATGACCTTCATTGTTTGGCCATATATTTTTCACAGTTTATGGAAATACTCAGTTTTACTTTGTCAGGTTAAACATTTTTCAGGTAATGGTTTTGAGAGAAAGGATAATTGAAATTCAACAGAGGAGGTTATTGCTTCTCTTAACCCTTGATGTTAGCCTTCCTTTGATGTGTACACTTGCCCATGAACGTGGTGGGTTTTTCTTATATTTCTTCATTTATTTTGGTTAAGAACTCCTTCATGGAAGAAAACCAGCATGTGCATTCCAAGCAGTGCTGATTATTCTGTCCTCTGACTAAGAAAAGACATGGTGCAAGCTGGCACTGAAAAATAATTTAGTGAATAGTAGAGAGTGCAAGAAAGAACAGCCATCTTAACAGCAATGTCAGGCTGTAACCGCTGTATATTCATGCGCATGTGTATAGGTGCAGGGGAAGTGATCCTGTCTGTGTAGAGAAACATGGCTTTGGAGGAAGACCATAGAGAACTCTCATGGGAGGAGGGAGTGAATTGCACATAACCAAGGGTCTCTAAATTTTTTTTAGGAGAATAAATTCTGAATTTTTAAGTTCTGGGTTTTGAATTTTGTGAAGAAGTCTAGGTACCTAATTGAGGTACCAAAGTTGGATGACTAAAGCTAACACCTGTAAATAATCTGTGACATCAGTTGCTGGTAAATAAAAATTTTCTTTAATGTCTTATGTTTGCATTTTTCTAGAAACAGGACACTGAGCACAGATGGGTTTTTTGTTTTGTTGGGTTTTTTAATCTAAAAGTAAACAAAAACCCCAAGTGTGCTGTTGTCATCTGAATGGTATCTTTTATTCTCCATCCTCATTCTTGGGTTTTTTTCTTTCTTCTCTCCCCTTTTGTTTTCCTTTGGTGTTTTTTTTTTTTTAATTTTTCTTTTATTTTCTTAACAACTTCTCTGTAGAGTGAGCCAGACCTGGAGAAAGGCCTAGAGATGAGAAAATGGGTCCTGTCAGGAATCCTAGCCAGCGAGGAAACCTACCTGAGCCACCTGGAGGCTCTGCTGCTGGTAAGCATTTTTGACAGATACCATTTAAAATACTGGTACTTGAATTTTCACTGCTGCTTCCATCAAGAGTTTTCCAGAACTTCACGTTGCATGGGTTACAAGTTGCTGGGTGCACAGGGTACCTGTTAGTCTTCCAGTAGAGAAAGAGAGGCTTAAAGAAAGTACTGGATATGACACAACCAGGGAGTTACTAATGTGGTAGTATCCAGGAGTCCTGTCTTTCAGTGTCGTGTGCTAATTATTAGACATATTGCTGTACAGTTGGACAGAGATTAAGGAAATGGAGTGCAAAGGGATTTTAATAGCACCATTAATATCCTGGGAAAATTCACCTACCAGGGCTGGCTGATCCCCATGGGAGAATTTGTTAATGCCTAGCTTTCGGGAGCTGTGTGAATGCAAATGTAACTTATTAATAGGATGAAAAACAACTCTCTGGAGGGATGTGTTGTAACATGGCAAGGGTGAATGTTTGGTTTGCATGATAACAACTTCCTTAATTCTTCATTTCAGCCTATGAAGCCTTTGAAAGCAGCTGCCACCACCTCTCAGCCCGTGCTGACTAGTCAGCAGATTGAGACAATATTCTTCAAAGTGCCTGAGCTCTATGAGATCCACAAAGAATTCTACGATGGGCTCTTTCCCCGAGTGCAGCAGTGGAGTCACCAGCAACGTGTAGGGGACCTCTTCCAAAAGTTGGTGAGTCAGCTACTATCACTAAAGCTTCTGTTACCTCTCATTCATCTCACAGGTGCTGGTACGATTCCGTTTGGTGACAGTGCATAGCCTGAAGGGATGAAAGCCCATAGCTGAGATAGAGAGGCTTCTAGCTTTGCCACTGCAGCGAAGGGCTTGCAGCAAAAGTGATTGTTTCATTGGCTTTAATTAAAGACTCCAGCAAGCTACGCTGCTAATACAAATACAATTTCACAGAAATGTTGACTCTCCAGGGTGTCTGCAGTGTTGTTAAACCATTTGCTTTAGACGCAGATGGGAGAATGGCAGTGTTAAAAAGTATACTTTTTAACACCGACAGCTGGGTGTTTCTCATTATTGCTGAACTCCCTCACACATACTTCCTTCTCTGTGTGGTGCTTTGCTCTATCTTGTGGTGATTTTCTCTATTTTATGGTCATCACTTTGGCTTTACTTTTCTACTACCATCCTGGCCTTGATATTTCCATTCCTGCTATGCTGATGCAGTCAACCTGCTGCTGAGAATCCTGCAAGCAACTTCAACAAAATTCTCAGAGTGCAGAAGAGGACAAAGGCATTTACAGCGTTTTCCTGAGGCTAAATTAAAATTGCTGAGTTTCTGAGCCAGATGACAAATGGTTTGCATTCTGGGACGTTCCTTTGGCCCCTTTAGCCTCTCTCCTAGCGTGTGCAGAGAGCGAAGGATTAAAGGACCTGGTTTTTCCTTTTTAGAAAAGAAAAGAATCTCTGCATTCCTGAGGTGCCTCTGATTCTCAGGGTAGGAGTGACATTCCAGTGAGGGGTTTATTGGATGAGGAGTGTGATGTACCAGGGTCACTCAATTGTTAGCAGCTGTGTGGGCCGTTAAGAGCCCCATCCCCTGTGGAGCAGGAAGATGGTGTTTTCCATGTGCATCAGCAGCTCAAGATCAAAACATGGGAATCTGCTTTTCCCTGCCAGCATGTTTTAGCCCGAAGGGGTCAAGTTGGTGCCCTCCTTCATGGTATGCAATTTGAGCAACTGGTTGAAGAAGACAAAACCACCTGCTGCTGGTTGCTGAAGCAAAGATACAGAAGGCTGCTGAAAGTGGAAGCCTCACAAACTGCAGTGAAAGTGTAGTGCAGCAATGAAGATAGCACTGACTGAAGAAGGCTTGAGTATATTCCTTACCACTGGTGGCTGTAGAGCAAGCTTTGACTTACCATACAGCTACTTTGTTTAAGACCATTTCTTGCTGTTGGTGATCACAGGTGCAGGAGTTAAGCCCCTCTGGCACTCTATATTACCCTGATTTTTATGCATTTGTAACAGAATCGTTGATTTTGTTGCATTAGTATTGGCAGTAAAGGAGCAAATTGCCCTGGTGCAGGAAGCTTTGGGCTAGCTTAGCAGTCTCAGTTTCTTGTGGCTTGGTACATTATCAGTGGGAATTGCGAACTCTTTGCTGGATAAGAGAAAGCTAATAATTCTTGCAAGGTGGTGGGAAGCAGCTAGGTGAGAAAGATGGCGAGATCGTCAGGGATTACAAGACATCTATACAGGATGTATATCAGATCTTTTGAGCAGACTGTTTACTTGTGGTGCTGTCATGCAATCTGATGGTAAACACTGGAATCCTTGTTATTATTCTGAGATCCCCGGGGACATTAATTTTCTTTAAACCATGAGAAACAAAGCAACATATATTGAAGTTATAGATAGTGCCTGCAAGGAGTTTTAGAATTTCATGTGGTCTGGCACAAAGTATGATCCATTTGCAATGTCAATAACTGTTATTCCAACTTTTTGGTATTGAAACTAAGGAAAAGAAAAGAAGACACTAGGCATATGAAATATGCTTCTCATTTTTGGGGAATATTTTGTACGTATCTTTTATAACTAGAAATGAGACACTTTAGAACTGTTTTTAGAAATGAAGAAATATTTAGCAAATATAAACACTGATAGTTTTCAGGAACGCAAAAAATTCTAACCAAAAGCCAATTATTTCTACCAAAGCCTGTTTAATTTTCAGTGTGTTATTTTTAATTGAAAAGAGAAAACTTAAACCAGCATGAAAATTGTGTGTGAGCATTATTGCTTTGACTGGAAGCTCAGTTTTTAATGGAAAAGATATTTTCATGATGGCGTGTTTTGAGGAGGAAAATGAAAGCTTAGAAAGACTGTTCAGGAGCAGCAGGAAATGAGAGTGCCACACAGGAATGGAGAAACTTTAAAGCTCTGCCATGTTAGCTGGCATCATCCAAATCCAAATGTCATAAGCCTTGCAAATGATCAGTAATTCTGACAGCAGCTGCTTCACAGAATTGTGCCCCAGTCGCAGATGCAGATTTTATTCCCTCCACACTGCTGGGGCCAGATCATCCCTGGCATAAGTGAGAACAGTTTCCTTGAGCTTCAGTCATAACCATGTTACTTTGTGCGAGAGTTGAGATCCATTCCTAATCTTTCAGTAAAATGTGCCCTAGGAAATAGCTCGCTGTTTCTTAGCCTCTGTTAGCTGAAGAAATTTGTGCAGGCAATGCTCTCCTGAGAGCAGCTTTTTGTATTCCATGGTCTCTTGCACAAAGCTTCATAGAGAATGGGGAACACAATGATTATGAGAGAGCAGGAGAGGAAAAGAGCACTGTCTGTGGGAAAGTTAACTGCTCTGCCTGTTGCGCATCTTGGGCAGAAGTGTCAGGCAAGTTGCAGAAATAATAAGGTAAGTGCAATCTCGTCTTGTGACAAACTTTTCTTTAATGGAGCCTTTCAAAGCACTCCACCTGTTGGCTCGCTACTGACTATGCACTTGCAAGCATGTTCAAGCTGTTGAGGTGTTTATAGCACAGCCTGTGCAGCTCTGCGACACAAAACCAGCGCTGCAATCCTGACGAGCTTGGAAGCTACTCAGGGGTTTCCCAAGCTGGATCTGATGTTCTTTGGCATGAATATGGTTGCAATTCCTAAGTCAGCAAATGGGATCAGTGCTAAGACTCAGTGGTAGTAATGGCTTATTACTGCACTCTGAGGCCTGCTCCATCTTCTTCTGGACCAATTGTGTGTTCCTTGTGCTGTAAAAACAGACATTTTCTGTCACCTAGTGCTGCAATCATTGCCTTCCAAACAGACTGTGTGCTGGATCCCCCTTCTGTATTTTCAGCACTCTGCTGCCCTTATAATGACGTACACTAATGCAGATATGGGTTAATATCTGGATTTGATTTAGCGTGTCCATCATGCAAAAGCAAACAAGTAGCTTACTGGGGTCACATTTGTGATGCTGGGCTGAATCTTTTCTGTCTGATTCATGTTTTGTGGCAAATGGCCAGCAGCTCCAGTTACTTCAATGAGCTAAGTATTAATAGATAACTAGTCTGGCAGTTCAGAAGGGAAAAATTGATGGCAGAAATAAGGATGTGTCATTCTCATTGGCTTCCACATCCTTCACAAGTGAACTTGTTCAGCATAGATGGAACTGGGTGCATAGGAGCACCTGTGCTGATTAAGTGAAGCTGAAAGGCCAGAGGTGTCTCTGAGCCTGCTCAGCATTCCCGGCGATTCTTTGGCATGAAGGAACATGACCTGTTCATTAGATACTGAGGCTGGCCATCCCAAACTGTCTTCTTCCCCAGCGTTTATTTTATTTTGCTTTGCTTCCTACAGGCCAGCCAGCTGGGAGTGTACCGGGCCTTTGTGGATAACTATGAAGTTGCTATGGAGACAGCAGAGAAATGCTGCCAAGCCAATGCTCAGTTTGCTGAAATCTCCGAGGTAATGTCATGGCATTCAGACACGAGCTGTCTGGATCTGACTAATACCCTGCGATGTCACTCCTGTCTATCCTCCAAGTATCTCTGTAGCCCTGACTTCCGGAGGAGTTGTGAGCTCCCATGGACTCACTGCTTCAGCTCATGTTCTTATAGCGATTTATGCTGTGGGCTAGTAGAGGTTATCATATCAACAGCCTTTATGTGCTGTCTCTGCCCAGAGAATCTTGTAAAAACTGGCATTGCTTTAAACTTCTTAGCTCTGTATTACCTTCGTGCATTTTGAGAAGAGAAAGCTGTATTTGAGTTTCTCAAATATTTCTCTTGCTAATGATGATGCTGACTGTGGTGTAAAAAGCCACCCTTAATGGCTTGCATTATGGCTGTCAGTGGAATTGCAGGCTTCACTGGCATGGAGAGGAGGAGAGAGTAGCTCTGTTTAAAAAGGCAAGCGTGTCAAGCATAATCTATAGTATTATTCATTGGGCTGCACTGATTTCCTCTCTTTAAGAGGTCCACCTTGTATCAAAGCATTTTGAGTGCTTTTTCAGGCTTCCCAGGCCACTAGGTTTGCCTGCAGTGCATGGTCTCATTGATTCTTTGTATAGCTCTGATTATATCTTGGAAGAACTCAGTTGCCAAGAAAACATGAACTTCTCATGTGTGTCCTTAAAAACAAGCAGAAAAATAATCATAGCTGAATAATACTGGGGGCGTTTATTGCTCTGAAAAACCTCCTGAGCACGTTCAATATTGCATGTCCCTTTAGATTTTTATGATGAAGTAGTAAAATAAAACATGTTCCCTCTGTGAAATGAGGGAAGCAAGGCTTGCCTCTTGGGATCTGCTGTACTGCTCGTCAGAGTACAAATGTCTTACGTTCTCTCCTTTCCTGGGGATTTCCATCAGGTTCTGGTCCTTTGCCTGACCACTTCTGTGCCCTAGTGGTGTCAGCTCGTTAGTGAAGTAGCTTCCCCATACTTACTTTTCTTTATTAAAATGCGTTTTGTGGACTTTCCCATTTATTAATAGTAATGTGCATAGATAGTAGTATGGTATTCCCTAGAAGATGGAATGGAGATTAAGGCCCCAGGGTCCTGGGCTCTGTGCAAATGTGATCCCTCTGTTTTGCTGTTTTCTGAAGGGTAATTCTGAAATCATGCTAGTATCTACTGTACTTGGAATGATGGAGATGATATTTTGCATTTGTTCCCTGGTGAGGATTTCAGAGCTCAGCACATTAATGCATGTCGTCTCACGGTCCATATGCAAAGAGAAGAGTCACAGGCACCGTTCCTTTTCTGCAGTGAAAGAGAGCTGACTTGTCCAAGGTCACTCAGCTTTGAGTGCAGGTATAAGGAAGTATAAACTGGAGGTACTGAATCCCAGTACTGTACTTTATTTATTGGTGTGACAACGACTACATCCTTATGGACATGTGTTTCTCCTGCACGTGATTTAAGAACTCCACCATCCCTTTCGCTGTAGGTGATTCCCTGCTTTGCTGCATCTCTGTTGACATGCACTCCTAAGAAAATTGCTTAATATTTGAGATGTGTGGGTGCTTGTGACATGGCAATGGTGGAGAGAGAGAAAGCATGTTTTTCTTTCTCTGACTTGAACTGTGATAGGGCTGTCCTCCATTCACACTTAGGCCCCCTCTTGGAGGAGGAGATAGTCCCTTATATTCCCATGTGATATTTCAAGGTGATTGACTGTCTGCTATGTGGGTTTTCTTTTTCTTTTAGAATCTAAAGGCTAGAAGCACAAAGGAATCTAAAGATCAGATGACGAAAAATTCCTTGGAAAGTGAGTGATCCGTGCAGAGGAGACTGTGGTTTGTCAGGACTGTGTGGAGGCTGTTGCCAAACCTGCACACTCTCCCTTTTTCGTTTTAAATGCTGGAAGGTTATGGAGTCTCTGCTGGCTCTACCTGGGAAATCAGTTCCCTGTTGCCAAATAGCAGAGCTCATGCATAGTAAGCTGCATGCATGCATGGGGAAGCCCCTGCCCGGCTTAAAACCTCACCAGTCCTTTTGGGCAAAACCAGACCCACCAAAGGACTGCTGGGATTTTAAGAGAACATCTGCTACTCAGTGGTAGGACAAATGCAATTCTAGCAGTCATTGTTATATGGGTTTTGCCCTCCTAGAGAGCCTTGCCAAGATCAGGTTCGATGGTGCATATCTCTATGCACGTAAGTAGAAGGCAACCCATGTTGTAAGAAGCTTCCATACTCACTACTGTAAAAGCCAATCCCCTTCCTGTTTTGACCTATTGTCAGGATTTGGAAGTGCTCAACATCTCATGCTGAACTCCAGAAGGAGGGATGCATTGCCAGCCTTTCAGGGACCTCCTTGGCAACTTCAAGAATGCAAGGCCCGATTCTGACTTGTGGGACCAGGCAGGTTGCCAGGGAATTGTCAGAAGCGTGCCATGCTGTGTGCAGTTGTTCTCTACTACCTCGTGTGCTCCTCATCCACCGTCTGGCAGGGCATGCTCACAAGTTGGCATCTGCTATGGAGCATGTTTATTTCCTCTCTCTGTTCACGTGTGTTTTATTGGCTGTGCAGCACTTTAACCTTAGAGAAGGGAATTTTCCAGTAGCTAATAGGTTAATAAACCTGTGCCTGTATATGCAGTTGCATTGGACAAGTTGCTCTGCAGGGGCTGTATTTAGGTACCTCTTCTTAATGTTCCTGCTGCTTTTTTTTTCCACAGCTTTATTATACAAGCCAGTGGATCGAGTGACTCGCAGCACACTTGTCCTGCATGTAAGTATCTGAAGGATCGTTTTCAAACTTTGGGCCCCTTCCCTGTTTTCTTCACCCTTCAAATTTTCCATGGAGTTGCAGGACTGCAAAAATAAACGTGTTGTACTGCGTAAGATCCTCTGCCCTTTATGCTAAGGGGAGGGAGTCCATAAGTAGGACACTGCTGATGGACCCTGATGTTACCAAGAAGTGCAGAGTATTAACCTCTTCCTTTAGAGATAAAGCCTTACTCTAATCTGTAAGAAGAGGCTGGAGCATCTTGTCCTACAGCTCTAGTTAGGTGTCCCTAGACCCTTCTGCTTTCCAGTGCTACTCATGGTTCTGTTCTTTGTTTGTGTTCCTGGTGTCAGGATTTGCTCAAGCACACTCCAGTGAGCCACCCTGATCATACGCTCCTGCAGGATGCTCTGCGGATCTCGCAGAACTTCCTCTCCAGCATCAATGAGGAGATCACTCCTCGTCGGCAGTCCATGACTGTAAAGAAGGGGGAGGTGAGTCTTCCTGCTTTCGTTATTTTCTTAGTTTCTAAATAGTGGTTGTGCATTTTCTGTAGAGCACACCAGGAAGTTTGCTGTTAATTTGTTTGTTGCTAAGATACAGTTTATGCAGTGTCTTCGTACTCTAAAGGATGTGCTACAACTCCTCTCTTTTCTGTTCTGAAAAACAGTTTGGAAACCCAGAAGAAAAGTATGATTAGAGTTTTGTCCTTAGCATTGTTATAATAATTTGTCATACGTAATTTCTATGATGCATGTTGCTATGCACTAAATGGATTTGTATTTTACCTGCAAACTGAAACAAAACAGGAAGCCTGGGAGGAGAAAAAGGTGAGGAAACATCAGAAATCATAAAAGATTAGGAAAAGCTATTTTCCAGAATCTTCATTCTCGCCATAAAACTCTTGTTTTGCATCCTCATTTCTAAAGAATGTTGTAAATGGAACTAGGAAGCAAAACAAATGGAAATGGGTTGGGAAAACTAAAGGAGGTGATTGATTCCTAAGGTTGTAACATTAACTCTTCTCAGCTCTGCTAGGAGCTGGACTACACCCGAAAAGTTCTAAGACGTGCAGTTCCTTTACCTGCATGCAATATTGTGAGGAGGGTGCAGAGCTGACAATGGTAAGGTCCTGTGTGCCTCACTGGGCTTGGTTAATCTGCCTCATAATTTCATTAGAAAGCAGCTCAGTCCTTCCTGATGAGGAAAGGCCAAGACTGACAGAAGTATTAAGAGAGATAAGGATGTAGGAGATTGGACGAGAGAGAGTTGCAGCTCAGATAGTATATGTGTAAGAGTAATTGTGGCAGTATGCCAGAGACACTAGCTGATCAAAAGTGAACCAAATTACCCTGTACAAAAACATCTCCTTCAGAGCCCAGGAGATTGTTAAGATACTGTGAACCTTTGTGCTGTATTCCCAAATCCTCTCAGCTAAACATACTTGCTTTTAGCTGTTAAACTGATTTTCAGCTGACAAAGATTTGCTAGAAGCTGCAGTACTGGGAATTTGGTGCACTTTGTCCTGCAAGTCTTGCTCATTGTCTCATTTTGTCAACTGAGGAAATCTGCAGCTGAGAAAAGAGGAGGAAAGGCTGAGCAATTGCAGGTTGAGGTAGAAGCTCAGACATCAGTCACAGGGGCCTCAGCGATAGTAGATGGCCTCATTAGAGTGGATGCTGATTGAGTCATAGCAGAAATTGAAGGCTAGAATGCCCCCTCGCAGGGGAGGGAGCATTTTTGGTTCTCCAGTTGTCTGTCAGCATCTCAATGAGGAATGCAGGCTTTGAAAAGTGTCATGCAGAATCCTAATGAGGTCCCAGAGCCCAGGCAGAGGGGCAGACTCAGGAGGATGATCTTGATGATCTTTTTTGGAGTGGTGTATTTGTCAGGCTTACAAAGCAGGAAGGGAGGCTTGTCGGGATTGGGCTCAGCAGGCCTGTTAGCACTCTCACTGGTCCTGCAGTGACCCCATGTATGATGTGGGGATGGCAAGAAAGAGGACATACCCAAGGTGTACGTGTGCTGGAGGAGACTGGGAACCCTTTGTGCTCTCCCTCACCGCACGCAGCTTGCAGTAAGCCCAGGGAAGAAAATCACTTGCTTCTGATACTTCCCAGAATTTGCCTTCTGCTCTGGGAATGTGATGGTGGATACTCTCTTTAGTCATTTGGCACCAATATCCCACTTTTTTCAAAGCGGTATTGCCCCAGTTGACACCACTCTGGGTCTAGAGAGTGGGTATGTTCACTCCCTACATAGTAACCCAGAGACACAAGTCTGCTTCCAGCTACTCCGTGTGGGTTAGCGATGGCTGCTCCTTCCTACAAGTTACTCAGCTTGGGGTCATAGCTGGGTTTTGTTTATGCCTGTAAATCTTTCCTTTTCTACTTATCCTTTCCTCCCACTCGCCTTGCTTGTGCTTCCCCTAGGATGACAGGACAGTGTGCAGTTTGCATCTCCTAATTGACTGCTCTCAATGCATAATGCATTTTTGATTTTAATGAATCACCAGCTTGCTTTGATGGCTTTTTTCATTATTTGTCTTCCTCCCATTGAAATTTCCTTGGTGGAAAGGAAGGAGGGAAAACAGCCCTTTCCCCTCATGTATTGCTTAGGTGCTGATCTCAGTTATCTTTTTTTCCAGTCTTTCCTTGCTGTTTACGTGGAATATTTTTCCCCTTTGAGTGCATTGTGGGGAGGAGTCAAATCCCCTTTGCCAGCCTCTTGTTCCAGTTCTTTTTCTTCAGGATTGCTTTGAACTGGGGAAAGCAGCCAGTTGTTAATCTCCTTAGTGACAGACTGCTAAGGAGAGGAGTGCAGGTCAGGAGAGAGTACAGGCTCATCAGCACAGTATTCCTCCCTTTTGCAAAAGGTGATTCCCTGCTCTAGGAGCATAGACTGTCTGACTTGCCTGCTGTCTTCCTTTGTGATGTCAGGTGGCCTTCCTGCATACTAGCACCGTGGTTCTGCTTGGCTCAGTAGGCTTTTTTCTAATTCTAGATTTAGGCATGTAAACTGAAAGTCTTCTGTGGTGAGTGGACCTGGTTAACTTGCCTGGCTGAATGAGTATTTCAGGTAGTGCAAGGAGATGAGAACAAAGGGAGTAAAACCATTCACCGAAGGTACAGAAGAGGCTACAACAGGGAAGGCAGTATTGGTGGGTTAAGCCTGCAAACACATACATTGGTCCTTGCTGCCTGCCAGGCTGACTGTAGCTAGTCTTCTCTGCTTTGTAGTTTGCTGAGGGCTGCAATAAAGAGGAGCCAGGAGAGCCCCAGCCCCAGCCTGGGAGCCAGGAAGGCTTATCTGGGCTTTTGGGTCTGTTTCCATTCAGCCTGATCTGCTACATTCTCTTGTCCCCTACTTTTCTTCTCATCTTTCTACTTTTGTGGTTTTACTTTTTTTGATGGGTTATCTGCAGGTATCCACTTTGCCAACCCTCCAAATAACCAAAGAAATGCATGGAGAGAAAGGAGGTCTGAGCAGCACTGTACCTTCTGACTCATAATGTGAGTGGTGGAAAATCTTTCACCCCTTAGGACCATGGAGCAGACATCTTATTTGCTCCCTGCTGATCATTCTTCATCACTATCTTCTTGGCTTAAACAGGGAACCTGTTTAAGGTTCTACTGGGGATGGTCCCTTGGGGAAGCAGGAAAACAGATGCTTTGAGGTGAAGGATGTGCCACTAGTATGTACCAGAAGGGAGGGAGTAATAACATTTCTAGTCTTATTAACAGAGCTAGCTATATGGACTGCATGTTTTTGTTTTAAACTAAGTCTGGATGCAAATGACTGTAGAGCTTGTGTTGTCTTCTCCTGCCAGAAGTAAAGGCTTGTATTTCCAGCTAATTCAGCCCATTCTCATAAAGCAGGAATTAATGAAACTGCAAAAAATTGCAGAGTTCATTTGGGAGATGGTTCCTTTCTTGACTGCTACTTATCTAATGCTCTTTGCAAGGTCTTGCTTCAGGGCAGTTCAGACCAGTCTAGTAGTGGCTGCCGTTCTTCCTTGACCCTGGCCGTGTAGTCCCACCCTCTGTGAAATGTATTTGTGTGATCTCACAGTGGCTGGGAGGAATGGAGGTGCCTGAAAACAAGGCCTTTTTGAGTTTTGGATCACTCCACTGGCTGAGTAGCTTATCGTCTGGTCTCATCAGCACCAATCCAGATGCAAAAGGGTGACAGACAGTTCCTTCTGGGATTAGGATCACATTTTGGATCAGCTTATGCTACTGTGCACCTTTTCCCTTGCCCTGGAGAGAAGAGCTTGGCAAGCTACTCTACCCTGTTTCTGAGTGTGGTTTTAGACTGCAGTTAAGGGACTGGGTATCTTTGCCTTAGACTCCCATTTAACTTGGTAGAGACCAAGCGTGCTAGGGAAGGGAAAGGACAAAGGACATTTGCAAGGGAGCAGATGTGCAAACTAAAGCCTTTGAGAAGCTGGGAGCTAAGCTTAGACACAGGCAGCCATTGCACAGCTTGAGGCCTGGTGCCTACTGCTTCTGGAGGCCTTGGGCAGATGTTGGCAATAGAGCACTCAAAAATGATCTTGGATGCTTCACACTCTGTCTTACAGCTGAAGTCAGAGAGCTCCTGGTGGCAGGAGCTTTGGAAAGAAAAACAAAAGGCTATTAAAATGCTCAAAGAGCAGCCGGTTTAGTTCCCTCAGCAGAGCATCCCTTGCTTCTGCAATGCTGGTCTTGCGACACACGCACACATGCACAAGGAATCATTTTCTTCCTACACTCTGCAGAAAGCCAAACCACCTCTTCCTCACTGACATATGCCAATACCCATCTCCTGCTTTTACCCTCCTCCTCCTGCATCGCACATGTTCCAGTCCTTCCCGGGGCTCTCACCCACGCATGCTGCAGGTCTCTGCTGTCACCACATCGGATGAGCTGTTTCCTTGGCACACAAGTGAGGAGACAGCCTTTTGTACAGCTGTGGTTCTGGATGAGTAGACTTTTAGATTCCACTTTTTGTAATATGTCTCAGACAAGCTCGTCTTCTGCCACACTTCCTGGAGTTAAACAGTACATGACAGCAGCAGAATTTATCATATGCAAACAGCATAAAAACACTGTAGGATGACTAGATGAGTGTACAGGTAGTCATGAGGTTGGTAGCAGAGGAGGGGGAGATGCTTACTGACAGAGGTAGGAGGAGGAGGACAGCAATAGGCAATCCAAAGAGGATGTCCAAGCACTGAAAGATGTATAGGGAGAGCTCTTTTGTCCAGAGCACTGAGGTGGGTGGGAGAAGAAGCAGGTGAAAACATGCAACGGAAAGCAGGGCTTAGAAAGGAGACTTGGGACTTACACTGCACCAGTACAGGAGCTTTGCAAGAGCCGTTGAAGGTAACAGTCAGCCCAGGCTCTGTTTGAGAGGTTAAAGATATCCAAATTCACTCCGTTAGGATACAAAATAGGAAGTTTTCCCCCAGGCCTCTTGGAACATCTTTCTATAGCTGAACTGAGCTCCTGTGCTGGACGCTGACAGTCTTGGGACTGTCTGTGGAAGAGAGGGGTCACTGCCACTGTACTGTCATTGTGATCATAAGCTTGTGTTTACTTGGATGCTTATTTGGTGTTTCTGTAGTCTGTATGTTGCTTCAGGTTTAGGAAATCTTTAGCACCTTCGGTAACAGTAGCAAACAGTGTAACTTTGGAAACAAGGTAGAGAGATGATTTCCCACACACAGGCTATTGTATGTCACCCAGCCAAAAGACCTCATGTTTCAGCAGACTGTGTTTAACAGGAAATCGCCAAAGGAATAGCTGTTGCTGGCCCTAGGTGGGAGGAGTTGACCAAAGTGGGCTTTGGTTCCAAAACTGCTAGAGAAGGCCTGTGGAGCTGAGGTGGCATGGGCATCTGACCTGCATGAGGCTGTCTTGGGGGGCTCTGCTGGCTCCCCCAGGCTGGGTAGGATGGGCTGACTCATGTTGGGAGGTCCAGGAAGGTGCCCTGCACTCTCTCACTGTGGGGTTTGGCAAGGATCTGGTAAGCCAGCTGGGAAATCCTTTTATTGTTTCCCTCTGACCTGCTGAACTCTCCTGGCAAGATGAATCATTTGCAACAAAGGATGTGACCCTTTGCTGGAAGCGCTCCTCTTGTGCTCCACTGATGCTGAGCAGCTTGGGGCACGTCTGTTGTGCCCAGTCCTAATGAAAGTCCTGTTTTCCAAAAGAAGCTGGTAGTTAGACCTAATTTCAAGCTCCACACCACTGTGAGGAGATTTCCTGACTTGATCCACAAATGTTTTTTCCTGTTCTCTCCTCCCCAGATACTTGGTTGCTTTTGTGGCAGTTTACCCCTGCTGCTTGCTGAAAGGAGACCTTCCCAACTAGCTCATGAGTGAGAAGACGTGAAGAATGAAAGGTCTGGGAAGCTCAGTGTTTTCCTCTGAGTGACTGACTGGAATACATCCTGCAACAGAAGAGGTCTTCTGTTCCAGTTGAGCTTAGGAAATACAGCCTTGTCTTCTTCCCACCCAGCTCTCTTTCTGAGAAATAATGCTGCCAAAGACTTTTTGCTGCCTCGTGGTAGCACTGTCTCTCATGTCAGTCAGGGTATTTTGTACCCAGGAGTGCTAGCCAAAATAAACTCAGTGCAAATGAGCGGTACTTCAGTCCCAGATGGGAAGTATGAAGGCTGTTGAATCACACCCCTGTTCTGGCATCGTATGGCTGAGTTTTCTGCTTGGATTTTGGGGAGATGCGGGACAGAGCATGGCTGCTTGGAGGAAGTCTGCTTGGACGGTGACAGCCAAGGACTGTGCAGCGGCAGGTTAGGTGCAACTTCAGAAGGCAGGAGAAAGGGTAGCCTGGTTGGACCAGGCAGGCCATGTGGGGAGGTCTGTAGGGACCTTGCTGCAGGGAATCCTGATGGGCTCTTCTTTTCTTACTTTGTGGAGGCTTGACACAAAAGTTTCCAATCATAAGTGCCTCTGTATGGGCTTCGCCTTCACTTGAGGACACAATTCTTTTCAAAATGCTCTGGTCTAGATGATGCTACTGGAATACTGCCAAAACTAGGGGCCTGATTTAGGACTGAGCAGTAGTCCTTCACAGTCTCCAACAGCTCTCATGGGCCTGTGCCCACCATTGCCTGTGAAGAAGCCCATTGCTGGCCATGTTGTTGGCCTTCTCTGCCACCAGAGACTTCTTTAAAACAGGAGGGGCTGCTGAGTCTTTGCTCTGGACTAGTCTGGGGTATTTTTCAGCTAGGAACTCTCAGTGGGGTGCTAGGCTGGGGTCTTGGCTGATCTCGCACGCTGCCAGTGCCTGGCAGAGAGGGACAGAAGGCTGGGTCAGGACCATGCCATATCCCTGCCAGGTAGGGAAGGGACAGTGCCACATCCTGCTGCGTACCAGAGATGAGTGAGCTGTGAGAACATCTTTACACCTACGAACAATGAGCAGAGGTTGAGCTGCCAACAAACAGCTATTCTCATTGCCCCAGAGGAGCTGAGCTGATTTGCAGTGTAATTAATATGCATCAGATCTAGAAACCTGAGATCAGGGTTTTGGCTTGCTCAGAAAATACCTTTCCCTGCTTTATTATTGCTCCCTAATGAAATTCTTTGCAGCTGTGGAGAGTGTTTTTGCTCCTCCTTATTTATTTATTTATTTATTTATTTTTAAAGCTCAGTGTTTCTAGTTTCCTACCTGGGTTTTGTTTGCCAGGCAGGAGGGGGAGGTATGCACAAGTGCGCATCAGCAGCAGAGACATTAATGCAAGCAGGCGTTCTCTCCAAAACCACTGAGGAGAAGCCAGGAGGATTACGCCCACCTAAAAATAAACATTAACATATGTACAGGCCTTTCTGAGCCTGAATCACTGTGGGATATCAGACCTCCACAGCCTCCTGCCCAGAGGTGGTGGAACAGCCTGCTAGAGAGCAGCCTTGCTTCCTGGCACTATGAGAAAGGTGCAGCTCTTGCTGCTGCTCTCAGATTTCCAGGATCTTTGTGTAATGGAAGGCAGCACTGAGATGAGATGCTGGCACTGTTGTGTGCTGTAACAGCTAGCTGTGGTGCTAGTGCAGCTGCAAACAGGAAAGTGCAGACTGTTAGTCCATGTCAAGAATTTTAGGGTGCTATAGGACAGAGTGTGGAAACAAGAAAAATGTCTGCAAGGACATTTCTCTGCCTTGTGTTTCTTGCCGTGATGTCTGCTGGGTTCAGGACTGATGTGGTTTGTTTTCATTTTAGAAAGCCAAGATGGGAAGAGTGGTAGGCGGAAGGAGAGGCAGTGTAGGGGTTTGCACTCCCACACCCTCTGCAGTAAATGCATTCAGGGCTTGTTAAGTCACGCAGCAAACAAAACCCATGGGGCGTAACCTGAGAAACTGAAGCATCAATTCTGGTTTGGATGTCCTGACCTTGATCAGGTTAACTGCTTTCCTATTGCATGTGGCTGCGTAGCCGAGCACAGCTGCCTCTTGGAAATGGACAGTTTTTGTGTATGCGTTTCCCAGCATGGGGATCGCAGAGATACTGCAGGTCAGGAGTGAGCTGTACTGACAAGTCCCAAGCATGGGCCTGGAAAAGGCTAACAGGGAGACAGCAGAGGGAGGTGTTGGTTAGTGCTGGACAGTGTTAGCAGATCTCTCCTATTCCCAGCCACGTTTCTGTCTAGGCATATGTGGTATGTGTAACATGTCACTTGTTGGTTTCAGGGGAGCATCCTCTTACCTGGAATAGCAAGGGAATAGTATGGGTCAGGAAAAAGTACCTTAGCATACCTGTGTGGAGAAGCTGATGCTTCCTGCTTGTACTGTCTGTGAAGCAAGGCAACACTGACAGTTACACATATTGGTGGGAATAAATTTTGCCACAAGTTTAATATCCCTGACTTCAGTTTGAAAATCAGTGGGAGATACCTATTCCAGATGTGCACTCGGATTCCTGTAGATCCCAACACCAGAGCAGAAGGCATGAGTGTAGAGCAGGGCTTGAAACTCCTGGCTTGGTCACTGGTAACAGCACACAGCCATCTGTCTCAGTGCCAGCGCTCCGGCCTTTTTGTCGTTCAGCTATGGAGTCCCCATAAGGGAATTAGAAAAGCAATGCTTCTGCCTGCCAACATGTGCCTCTTGTTTAGAAGGCTGTAAATCTCCCTGGAACTAGAAACAGGAATAAAGGCACCAGAGTTGTGCAGCTTCTTTGCATCCTCTAGGTTTGGAGAATGTTTATAAATAGGCATGGGATGGGGGCATATCCAGATGGTCCTGTTTAAACACAGGCTGATAAGGGACTACTGAGAAGTTTGCTAGATACACATTTTGTTCAGGAAACATCCCTTAACAGCACTTGTAATAAAGCAGCAGCAATGGCATTCAGCTGTTAATGTTGGCAAAGTACTGTTGTGAATGGGGAGCGGAGGTGTTGGTGGAAGTGTTATCTCCTTTCTCCGCGGTGGGCTAGCTTAGGCTGAACTCAGTGGCTGGGTGACTGCTGAGAAAAGTGGTGTTTGCTGCCCTCTGCCGGTGTGCGAGGGGATGATGTGCTGTCAGTGATTCTGGCCCTTGCCTACGCAGAAGCTGGGCAATGACTCGCAATAAATTATACTTAGGCTCAGGGACAGGTGATGGAGAGAAGACTGACCCAGAACTAGATAATAAAGGAGATGTATGGACATCTCTGCCCCTGGGAGAGAGGGCAGCAGCAGGGAGCAGAGCTTGCAGCAAGGAGCACTTAACAGCCTTTTTTTCTTTTTTCTGAATTAGATCAATTTACTGAATTGACTCTGGTAGGAGTCATGTCTAAGGAATGTGTTGCCCCAGTGTCAAATCTGGGACTCATAGTGCACTAACTAAAACATTTTTTCTGTTTTATCACCAGCACCGGCAGCTCTTGAAGGACAGTTTCATGGTGGAGCTGGTTGAGGGGGCTCGCAAACTACGTCACGTCTTTCTCTTTACTGATCTGTTCCTGTGTGCCAAGCTCAAGAAGCAGATTGGAGGGTGAGGTTTTCCTTCTGGACTATGTGCTTTGCATCTCAGCTTCAGCAGAATCCTGAGTTTAGCCAGCAATTGTAGTTTAATATGGGTAACCCCCAAGATGTAGTTAGACAAGGAATGATCAGCAAAATAGTACTGTCTATTATATGAGACCTCGCCCAAGTCCTGATTCCTTGGGAAAGGTTAATTCCCTGCCCCCTGCCCTCCGAGCGTTTCTAGGAAAAGAGCGTATCCTGTAGCTGCCGGTATTCTGGACAAATGTCATTCATTTTTCCACCTCTCCTTTCTTTTAATAAGTTATATTCTCAACTTCCTTTTGTTGCTAAGGTTATTAATTTTGGCCTTGCAGCTACAGCCGGTTAACAGTTTTGCAGAAAAATGGAAAAGGTACAATAAACAGACTATGTGTCAACCCCAAAATGCAGCTATAAAAACAGTTTTGTTGACGTTTTTCACAAATGAGTGGGGAGGAACCTTTACTGACATACCTGCCTCAAACAGGGCTTCTCTTCATTTAGTAGATGTTGTGCTCTGGGATACCCCTCTCATGTTCTTGCCCTCCTCAAGGAACAAGTTGTCCCTGCCCCTTTTGAAGCACGTGCTTGTGAGGAATGACCCTGCAAAAGCGTGGGACATTCCCAATAGTGGACCTTTCTTACAGGAGAGGTGCAGAGGGAATAAATCACATGAAATGTTTAAAAAGTGAACCGGTTATCCTGGTGAAAGTGCTGGAGAATGGCAGTCAGGAGCTGTAGTTTGTCTCTTCTGGTTGGATTACACAGAGGTTAATACATATTGGCTCATCTGCCCCACTTAGCCCTCCTAGCTCAGGCAGCAGAGACCTGGTTTTAGACCACAGGTAGCAGCCAAGTCAGAGGCATGGCATGGCTTTTGAACTTCGCCTCTATGGGGGCTTCAAAGAGAGACCACGCAGGACTGAAAGGGTTTACAAAAGATCTTTGTTGTGTCTTAGGATGAAAAGAACTAGATCACAAAACAAGTTGGTTTGTTATGTGCTGTATTGGCTATTGGTCCTTCCAGGTTTTCTTGCTGGAGAGGAGCCCTTTACCAGACTTTTTCAACATGGGAGTCACAGTGAAAGTTGTGCCTGTTTCTGTATCTTACCCACTATAGTGGGGAAGGGCTTGTGGGAGTGGGTGTTGCCAAACACCAGTACCAGTAAAAGGTTTGGACCTTCTGTCTTTCAGAAAAAGCCAGCAGTATGACTGCAAATGGTACATCCCACTCACCGACCTCAGTTTCCAAATGGTGGATGAGTCTGAGGCAGTGCCCAATATCCCACTGGTACCTGATGAGGAACTGGATGCCATGAAGATCAAGATATCCCAGATCAAGAATGACATCCAGCGTGAAAAGGTAAAAAAAAAGTACTCCATGTCAAGTCCAGACTCAGTATCTCTGCTGAGATGAGGTGCTGATAGAAGCAGCATTCCCAGAGCTGCAGAGCATGGGGAGTCATGCTAAAACAGACTGTTCAGCAGAGGCTTGTGATGCAGCTCTGTTACCAGTAATGTCCAGATGCTCTGCAGTCCATTGTTCCTTGTCCTAGTGTTACAGCTTGAATGCTGGTGTCCTGTGAGGACGTGAAACAAAAGACCCTGTAGTTATACCCAGTAGCTACTCTACTCCTTGGAACCACTTGTGACTGCTATCCCTGAGCATTCATGTGGATGGCGGGGCTCTTATGCTGTGGACATGAGAAGTGGACATGGGAGTGTGATATGCCAATTTCTGGTTGTTGAAGTATGATCCTGTAAGTGCTCATACTTCATACAAAAGTGATTTTGGTCAGAAGCAGTCTTCTGAATTTTTGCAGGCTCAGTTATGTTTTTGAAGCTTTTTTTAATTCATCAGTGTCATAGCACCAGCAAATGTAAGGAGAACACCAGTTATGCTGACTGGACAGTCTGACACAGATCTGGTGTCTCTGGCCCAGGCTTCTCTTTGCTTGCAAGACATGTTTTCTCAGAGGTGTTAGACTCCAAACCTTCCTGGAACCAAAGAGAGAAATAAGAGTTTAAGAACTGAAAGCCTGCTGGTATGTAGAACAGGATATGAATAATAATGCTTGTGCCAAGAGAAGACTATCCTCTGCACTTCCAAAGAAACTGCTTCTCCCTCTCTGCCCTGGCTGGCTTTCAGAGAGGGCTTCCTGGAAGAAGTAAGATATTAGGAGGAACAGCATGCGGAAGCTGCTTACTCACAAAGTGCAGGTGTCTAGGATACATGCTTCAGTGCATCAATGCCAAACAGTCTAAGTGGTTGGGTGTGGGACTGGGTTTTATCCAAGAAAAACCTTGATTTTAGCTGACCTCTGTTGAAAATGGATCAATGGTGGGTGGGAGAGAATTTTGGCAACTGAGTTCTGCACAGCTTCTAGAGATGTTCTTACGGTCTCCTTGGGTCCTCCACAAGCATCCTTAACTGGCAGTGCTATGGCTGCCCAGTGATGCGATGCTGCTGCAGCCTCTGGAACAGAAAGTACAGAGTATAGCTGGGACAGTGGCTCTGCACCTTTGTCTGGGGCAGCTGGAATTGGGGAACAGAGCCAAGTCTGAGTGTAGAGATACTGCAGGCAACATCTTCCTGAGCAGCTGAGAGGCCTGTGAATCCTGTTGAGGGCAGTTGTCCTGCCTGGGGCCATTTGGCTACTGACAGGGGGAAGGGACTGTGGGTCTTTGTAAATGGGGGCAGACACTGGAGAATAATGTGTCTTCTGTCTCCCTCTCTCCTCCACCCTTCAGAGGGCCAATAAGGGCAGCAAGGTCATTGAGAGGTTGAAAAAGAAGCTCTCGGAGCAGGAATCCCTCCTACTGCTGATGTCTCCGAACATGGCCTTCCGGGTACACAATCGTAATGGCAAGGTGAGTGGCACTTCTGGTCTCCCTTAGTGTACAAGAGAGAGGACAGCTCGTACACTGTTGTACAAGGTCTTCATGCCCTCTACTGTCTGGCCTGAAAGCACTTTCCAAGCAGCAGACACCTAACCTGTGCTACACCAAAGGTCATGATGACATCTTGTAAGGCTATAACTAATTTGTATACAACACTGACATTTAAAAAATAACATTAGAAATTAATCCCCTTCCTCAGTGCCTGCCCTGGCAGAGTGATAGGAACAGCTCACTCTCCATNATGTGGCCTTCCTGGCCACAAGGGCACATTGCTGGCTCATGCAGGGCTGCCTCCTCAGGACTGTAGACAGCCCTCGGCACCAAGGATGCTGAATGGCTGTAAACAATCTCCTGTAGTCCTGTGGGATGCTCGATGTGCCAGAGGTATCACCAGCTCTGGCAGTGCTGTAACCTGTCACTGCGGCCTTTCCATGCACATGGCAAAGGAGTCTCACAAGATCCTGTTACTACTCAGTGAAAATTCACAAGCTGGTCATGCTTCCTCAGCTTGCATCAGCATCTAGGCGTGTGTTGGAGGCTTTTGGGTTTCCTGGTACAACTGTTGTGAGGAATAGCACAGAGCTACCACGAGACCTCATGCTGCCAGGAATGCAGCTGCTGTTTGCGGGATGGAGGTCTATGAAAGCTCTGGCTGCAGGAGTCTGTGTTGGTACTGCTGGCACATTGCTGAGAAGGCACATTGCCAGAGTCCTGCCTGTCACTGACAAAGCTGTAATGTAAGGCAACTGGCAGGAGCACTAGAAGGACAGTATATCCAACAATTTCTACTGGAGGAGGGTGGGAGGCAAGCCGGCCGGCCTTCTCTCAGTGGTTGCTTAGACTAACACATACCCCATTTTCTTCTGTTTTCCTGGGTAGAGTTACACGTTCCTCATTTCATCAGACTATGAAAGAGCAGAGTGGAGGGAGAACATCCGGGAGCAGCAGAAGAAATGTGAGTGTCCCTCAGCTAGACGTTGGTACAAATACTGTGATCTTATTAGAGAGCAGGAGTCCAGAGAATGAGGTGTGGGGCAAGGTTCCCTGCGAAAAAAAGACATGTGCATTGAAATTCACAACACAACATGGATGTCTTCTGTCTCTGCACATCCAGGCTGTCTGGGGAACTGTTGCTTGCAGCAATGTGTGGGGAATGTATAGGGAGACCACTTAGTAAGTGTGTGGAGAGATCTGCCATTTACCCTAGAGATCAGAGCTCTGTGCAATTCTAGGTAGAGGGAACAGCTGCACCCTTTACTTGGCTCCAGTCCAAAGATACTTATTTTTTTTTTGCGTGGGTGCTTTTTGGCTTTGCAAGAAAATAGGACACCCCCCACTGCTTCCTGTGAACCATCCTGAGACTTCTTACTCCAAAGAGTAACTAAATATGCCCTGAATAGAGTGGGGCTGCAGCAGCAGTATGGACCTGAGCAGGATGGCGCTGTTGCTGAGCATTGCCCGGGGAGCAGCTATCCCATATATGCCCAGAATGAGGGAGCATGCATCCAGCTTCTGCTTTGAATTTTAATTCCTCCCGCTTTGAATCTCCTTGGCAGGCTTTAAAAGCTTCTCACTCACATCGGTGGAGCTCCAGATGCTGACAAATTCCTGTGTGAAGCTTCAGACAGTCCACAACATTCCCCTCACTATTAATAAGGAAGGTGAGACCTTTGTTTTATGCGTTCACACGGTACAGCTGCAGTGCAAACCTACTGTTGCCCGCCTTTGTGCGTTTCCCCTAGAACTGCTCTTGCTGTTTCTTTTTGCTACTGGCTTCAACCTGGTGATGAGTTACAAACTGAGAGTGCCTGTAAACAAAAGCTGAGACCATATGTACCCAACTTGTGTAGTTTAGTTGAAGTAGATGATAGCGTACAAAAAGAAAGCAGCAGGAACAAGAGCAATGTCATCCCAATGTTATTTGTTGCAACAGTAAAAATACAAGCTCTGAGTTATATGGCTACATCTAAATTAGTAAAATATTCCTGGGCATCCTCCAATATTTATTTATTAACTATTAAATGGTCTTTACATGCAGCCATCATGTCAGAGATTGGAGTGCGTGTTGGAGAGTCCTAGCCCGAGACAACTTTGAACTGTGCCTGGGAATCTTTTGGAAGAACACTAGTTCTCCAAAATTGTGTCAGAGACCATCCTAAATTACAATTTAATCTGCTAGTATAGACTTAGCCTCTTTTACTTTTTCTCCTTTGAATTTCTTCCATGCTCTCTCGCTGACCCTAGAAATGGCATTGTAAAAGCCACACATTGCCAGAAGGCATTACAGGTGAAAGGGACGCTGAACCTGGAACAGCCTCCCCTGTTGCTGAAGTGGCTCGCTTACATGCTCCTGCCATTCTTTTTTAGGGACAGTTTACTCTCTGCTCATTAACCTCTGTAATACGAATCTCATCACTCTGTCTTTCACTCTAGGCTCCTCTGTGAACGTAACAAAATTTCTTGGGTCTTTTGTACAGATGATGAATCCCCAGGTCTCTATGGATTCCTGAATGTCATTGTCCACTCTGCCACAGGATTCAAGCAAAGTTCAAGTGAGTTGTACCTCTGTAATACAGAGGTATTGATAGGGGTTAGGTAATTCATGTGCTGTGACAGCTGGGCATGGACTGGTTTAGGACTGCAGCATCTGGGATGATGGTGAGGAGGAGAAGTGATTTGGGGAACTGGAAGTGAAATCGGGGCACTGGTGTAAGTCTAGGGGAATGCAGTTTTTTAATGCTACTATTAACTCGCAGAAAGATAAGGATCAAGCATGCAGCATCATTTTTTAGGCCTGGTCTGTTGGTATTTCTTTAAGCAGTGTTTGCTAATTGCCCAACAGTTTTAGATACAAGTCAGCTCTTATCTTGAATTCTTTAAACTGAATTTTGTTTTGCACTGAAAGAATGGGAATCATTCTCTGCCATCCAGAATTTTTGGTGTGAAGAAAGAGGTATGAAAATTCAGGGGAGTGATTTTACAGAATGATCAAAATGAAAAAAATAGAGTGAAGAGGACACCTGTAGAAATAAACATGCTTCTCATCTTATTGATGAGGATAATCTAGGAAAAGTGCAAAGCTTACCTAGCTATGTGGCTGGAGATCCTGTTCATATCCAAGCTGTGTGTGCAGTCTCTGGAGGAAAGGAGTGAACTGGATGTACGTGCTTTCTCTTAGCCTTCGTGCTGCTGAAACACTGACTTCCCAGATGCTGGCTAACATCACTTACAACATGACTTACAAATAGGGGCAATGTCTACAGCTCATTACTAGCTCTTCAAAAACACTAAATACCACATAATTAACCACTTTGTGAAGATAATGAGTTTTTGATGGCTGGCCCCTAACCTACTCTCTGAGGGATATTATGCAAATGCTGTTCTCGGTGAAATCGGTTCTGGTGTGTTGATGGAGTCCAATATCTACCTGGGGGAGTTTCATTTCTCATTGGTGTACACCTTCTGCTCATTGGTGATTGTTTTGGGAAATAACTGGATAATTGCATACACTTTGCTCTTGATAGAGGTGAAGGGCTTGTCTGTGCTGAGGTAATTTATACAGCTGTGCTGGTCCTTCGGCTTCATACAGGCAATTCTGCTGGTCCAGATGATGAGATTTGTGTTGGATAGTGTTACTGGTACTACTGCAAAGAAGATGGAAATGAAGATACACACTGAAAGTGATTAATGCCAGTTAGGAGATTCTAGGAATTTTTTAAAACTTTCTGACCCTGTCTCCCCTCTTCAGATTTGTACTGCACATTAGAGGTGGATTCTTTTGGGTATTTTGTGAACAAGGCTAAAACTAGAGTTTACAGAGACACCACGGAGCCCAACTGGAATGAGGTAAGTTGGATTTTTCTTAATGTGACTTGTTGTGTGTGCCAAACATCAATGCACGATGGGCAGAAAACGTGCAAATGGGAGAACTTGCTGCATGCTCAGCACTTGTGCTGCATATGCTGCCTCTCAGAAAACAGTTTTACGCCAGGCTCATCGGGCTGTCAGGGCTTGCAGAAGATTTTTCTCTTGGATTAGCTATATTTAAACAAACACTTCAGTACAAATGAGTCTTGTCCAGCATGTCACCATTTAAGATGCATGTTTATTTTTCTAAGGACACAAGTGAAAATATGTTAAAGAAGGAGGTGGTTTTGTTTTTGTTGTGAGGGGGAAGAATTAGCTGTAGACGTTTTGCCTATTTACAGCCAACTCAAACCTGCTGGGGAGCAAGATTTTTAAATACAAGGAAGGTGGGTAAGTTTGTTTCTTTGAATGAGGCTTTGCTGAAACTCTAAAACCTGACTAAGGAGTCAACCATCTTAGTCTCTGATTTGACACCTTATATATACAAAACACAATTTCAGTTTATTTCTAGACCAACTCTGTTAGGGAGGAAGTTTTGTCAGTCCTTAAGTGTTGCCTCCTGATGAGTTTTAAAGAGACTATACTGACTACTGTCCTGCTGTGATGTATTCACTGCTCTTTCCTTTCCTGGTGCTCTGCAGGAGTTTGAGATTGAGCTGGAAGGCTCACAAACTCTGCGGATTCTGTGCTATGAAAAGTGCTACAACAAAACCAAGCTCACCAAAGAGGATGGAGAGAGCACAGATCGCATAATGGGGAAAGGACAGATCCAGGTAAGACTGTACTTAACTCATTCCTCCTGCCCTTACTGCAAAACATAACAGGACTTTTGAATCCTGGAGTGCACCAGGAAGGTGGTGTTCTGCCTTCTGATTGTCTCAGTATTGGAGATTTGTCTCCAGATAGTGACATATACAGTGTGATTCACCGGTGGGAAGTCAGGAGTTTTTTCTCCCTTGCCATATGCCTACTTCAGTACTTTTATGGAATAGAGGCTTTTTCATGAAAACTCACATTTTGATCTCTGATTTGCCTGTCAACTTCAAAACTTCCAGCACAATATATAGGAACTGCACTGCCACTGAGCCCTGGGCACTGTTGTGGATGCTCCATTTGTGCCAAAAGAAGAAGTAATGAATATACTATCCCCTCTGTGGAAGAAATGCTACCGTCTGTATGAGCTGGAAGTTGATTGATGTGATAGCAAGGCCTTGGAGGATGGGCTTATTGTTCCCATAACTGCCATGTCCAGAATATAGTGTCCATGTCAGCAGGCTGCATCTGAGAGCGATTTCCATGGCTGAGAATCAGCATGGGATGCTTTGTCTATGTGGCAAATTTGTAATACAATAGGGGAGGTGATGAGATGATTGCGACCGGATGCTGCTCTCGGGGAGCTGCTGTGTGATAAAGCGCTAAAGTTCCATGCGGGAGAAGTCAGGCCATGGGTGGAGGATGACATGGAGAACATATGTTCCCTCTCTTCTTCCAGTTGGTTTCACTGTCTGTCCACAGCTTTAGGAGGGTGTTTAAATGCTTGCTCTGAGGACACACTCTTTGTGTTGGTCTGACTGCTGTACAGAGCAGAGACATTGTCCAGATACCTTTTTCTTTCTGGCATGCTGAAAAATACCAGCAGTTCTCCATTTCCGTTTGACTCTTCGTCACTTGATGGATGACAGCTTTCTCCTGCAGTTGGGACATGGTCACGCAGGCCAAGGCCATTTCAGAAGCAGCTCTGACTGAGGGTGGCCTGCAGGATCATACCTCACCTTTACTCTAGAAGGGTTCATTGTCTAAATATTATGCCTGTTCCTTTCCCTCCCTCCTTGCAGCCCTGAGGCTGCCATGCCATTTTCAGGGAAAGCTTTTGTTGCCAAATGCATGGTGGGTGTTTGAAAGAAAACTTGCATACAAATCAGTAAATGGTAGTACATGGTGCCTCCTATGTATGTCTCTCAGGCTAAGCAGAAATCTGTATGTCCCTTCTGCTAACAAAAGCCTATTTTCCATGGAGCTGAGCAACTACAAAAGAGCAAGTTTTCAGCCCTGAAATGCCCTGGAGATTTGTGTGTTTATAATGGAGAATGCTGAAATCACTGACCCTCTAAGTTATTCAAGTATTTTACATAGAATGATTAAAAATTGATAAAAACTTTTACATTTCAAACAATTTTTTTTTTCACCAGAGTGGGCATCTTTATGCACAGCGCTTGTAGGTTCTGTTAAAACATTTTGTACTTAATAAGTAAAAATCCTCTTTGGTGACACCTGAATATTAATTGCATCCACCTAAGCAGTGGAAAGTAAAAAAAAAAAAAAAACCAAAAAAACCACAAAAAACCCCACCAAAACCAACTCCCCCCAACCAAGAAACAAACCAAACAAAAAAAAAAAACCCTCAGTAAAAATGTTTTTGATTAATGTGCAAAAGTTGCATTTTGTTGTATCATAAAAGGCAAATGCAAAAGTTCTCTTGCTTTCAGTAAACCCTCCTTGCAATTTATAAAGAAACTTGGTGAACTCTCAGAACATCCTGTTAATTTGCAGTGATTTCTGTCCCATCACAGAACTTTTTAACACTATTGAGTAACTGTAAAGAAGAAGTCGTAAAAGTCTGGTAGGATTTTGGGTTGATAAGAATTAGTAAAGGTTTTTATTTTGTTTTAGTTTTATTTTGAAAGCAAACACTATTTCTCTATTAAGAAATCATAATAATGCAACAACAAAATCAAATGACGACCTGTGGCTGAAGGTTAGCTGTATTAATGCCATCAGCATCTTTTCCAAACACTGGTTTTATAGTTGTTTGTTTTCAGGATTTTCCCAGGTGCTTTTACATTAACTTCATTTACTTTAGAGTTGCTAGTGTATCTAGGGCTTTCTGTTGTGCTGTTGTTGCCTTGTCATTGTTCAGCCCAAGTCTGTCTTGTGTAAAGGCAGGGTCTGTGAAGTTGGATGAGGGTTTTTTTCCTAAATTCCCTTTAAAAACTCTGAGAACATCAAGAATCATGTCTGCATCCTCCTGCTGATAAAAACAGGGAAATTTCTGTGTTGGCAAAATTGCAATGTATTGTTAAGCCATGTGTTATTGTAAATCTTCCCACCACTGGGATTTCTGACTCACCAAATTCTCTGAGCTGCAGTGATGAAGACAATGCATCAAGGAGACGAGAACTGTTTTGGCTGTGAAATGTTTGTTAAATGTCCCCATTACATAATGGCAATGGAGGAAGGAAGACTGGAAATTGGTCCATGCAGTCAGAAGCTTCCAGGAATGGGCAGCAATTTTAATAGCTCCCACTGCTCATATTTTCTTTTCCTATGGAATATTTTACTTACCCGTTTTTATAGCCACATGCAAGAGCTTCATTGCTTGCCAACCTGCAGGTTTTATCCCTGAAAAATAAAACCACGAGGTTTTAATATGTGAGAACCTGTAAATGTAGAAGTGAAATCCTCATCAGACCTTCTGGGAATGGCAGCACTGAACATGCAATGTTTAACTAGCCCACAGGCATGGTTGGGGTCTTGTGTTACATCTCAGGCATGAGAAGTAGAGGGAGAAGGTGCCATTCCTGACTATACTGAGAAACTGAAATTATTGGGTGGCTTGGGGGAAGAAGAAATGGACATCATTTTATAGGAGGAAACATGAGGCTTAGTGCAGTTGTGAGCATCAACTCCTCCCATTTTGAATTCTCTATTTATTTCTTTTCTCTTTCGGTTACCTTGCAATCCATCTTTGGCACTTTGGAGGCTGGCCCTTTTGCTCTTTGAATTTTACACTTCATGTGGCAGGTACGTCCACATGGTTTGAGTGTTGCAGCCCTTTGTTTGGTGCTAAGACCCTACATCTAAGTATGCACATATGTCAGCAAAAATGGCCTCTGCCTTGGGAACAGACTGAGTGAGTAAACTGATACTTCATCCTGTGATCTATCTCCTTCAGTTGGTGCCTCTTAGAAACGCTGTTTCCTTTATTGTTTTTTTTTTTTCTGTATGATCCGCTCGGGCAAACCATTTCCTTCTCCCTCACAGCAGTGCTGGAAAATCAGAGAGGATATGACCTTACATCAGTCTTTCTGTGGTAGCAGCGCAACACCATTCCTCTGTTGCCATGCAAAACAATCGCCCTTATCTGTTTAATTATCTGGGATGTCTCATAGCGGTGCACATGGCTATTTCAGACATCTAGGTTGTTTTCCATGTAAAACAGATTGTCACATGCTGCACCTCCCAAGCGTCAACTCAGAAAACCTTTTAGGACACTTGAGTTCATTTAAACAATTTGCTCATGCAGAACAGTATCCCAGCAATGAAAATAGGGTGGAAATGAAGAAGGCAGTGGGTCATGTCTAAAGGGTGATGGTGGGAACGATTAACGTGTCAGTGGGGAGCTTTGAGAAGAATGGGTTTATGGCTGGACTGGGAGTTTCCAGCAGCAGTGAGACTCTGACAACATGTATGTCACATCAGTTACAATTAAAAATTGATGGAGCGTAAAGTTTTCAGGGAGATTTAATGAAGGGAGGAAGTAATGTGAATAAATAACATAAAACACACTAACCTTAAGGTTTTCTTAGTTGTTGTTTCCAGGCACTTCACTTCCACTGATGCTCCTTTATTTTTTCCTTTTTCTGTATGTTTTCTTTTTTCTGGAGGGGGGGAAAAAAATCATCAAACTCTGTAGTCGTTTCATAAAGCAGAGCACAGACATCCTTTTTCTTAGTGCCTGGCTTGCATTTGCCATTGACCAGTATCCTCAGTTGACCTTTTTCCCAGGTCCTCACCACTCTGTTCTGCTCATGCAACCTCTACTGACTGCTGTACACTAATTGCCTGTCTTAATTCAGTGTTAAGCTGCTACGAGTGCCAGAGACTTGTATTCAGAAATGCCTGCGATGCTGAGCTGCTTTGTTCTGTTGCATTTTGTGCAGGATAGAGAGGCATTTGCTTTATTCATTAGTGAATTTCATGCTGTAGCTTGCCACTGCAGGTACCAAAGAATGGGCCACAAGGGGACTGGAGGTGCTGGGAGAATAAAGACAAACTGGTTGGTGTGTATTTTTCCTGTGCAGCATGTGCTTTTGGTGGGGACTGTGCAAACAAGCCTGTGAGTCTTTGAGTGTTTTAGCAGGTCTGTCCTATCTGTATAGGTCGTGGAAGCAACACAATTTTTCACAGTTTCAGTGGAGATAGGTCTTTTTGTGACTCCAACTGAGGAAATGTTTAGAGATGCGGTAAATTTCACTGGCGAATTAATGCAGAGGCAGCCATTTCACAGTGCGTCGCCCTACTTGAGCTGGCAAAGCGAATGCTATGTGCTTGCTCGCTCAGAGCTGCATCCTTTTGGCACACTGTCTAAAGATTGCATTCTTCTGCACAGTGTTCCTTCTTCCAGGTCATTGATCTCCAAACCAGGCCAGAATACAGCATGACCCCATTTGTCACAAGCCCACTCTGTGCTGGAGCATCACACTCACTGAGTCTTTGTCTTCAGTCTGCTTTGTAACCTGTCTGCTCTGGCTGCCCTTTCCCTGTGTTGCTCTTGCTGGCCTTAGAAGGTCAGTCATCTATAGGGTCCAGGACTGAAAGCTTGCTCAAAGTCTAAATGACGTTCTTAGTTTCCTGTTGACTCTCTGTTATTTCCTACTGTGACTGTTGGACCCGATCTTCCTGTCTCACTCAGCGTTGCTGAGAGCTTATTCAAGTTTTGCTCTTTTATTAGCTTCCATCATTTCACTTTGCTATTTAAAAAACACCTTGGGGGGATTTTTTTTTTTTTTTCCCCCAATTGCTGCTGTTATTGCTGTGATTTATGCAGAGTTGGCTGGGGTCAGCCAGACCCTCTCCCTGGTCCTTGTTCTCCCTAGCGGACTCCATTCAATACAAGCTGTTCTGCAGCAGGAGTCAAACGGCAGGTGGGGAGTGTGGGGGTCCTGCCAGCCCTGCAACAGAGTTCAGAGATGAGGGAGCAAGAGACAGCAGCAGGTACACTCGCAGTCCTTGCTCAGCTCCGGTAGTTACCCAGCAAGGAAGAGTCTCTGTGAGCTCTCAGCTGCAGAGCACTGCTTTTGCTAGTCCTTTGCAGCCATATGATATTGACTCTTGGGACAGAGTATGACTTTGGCTCATACTTTTTAAAGGCTATTTACTTGCTTTTGTTTTGTACAGTGGTAGGATCAGCCTGGTCATCACTGGAGACATAAGCAGTAGTACCTGTTAGCTTAAATAAACTGTAAGGGACCCTGTCGGACTCTTCCTTTAACTTTTTTGGCAAATATTCAAAACTCTTTCCCCTGCAGTCTTAAGCAGTCTCTCCCTGCTATAANAAGCAGTAGTACCTGTTAGCTTAAATAAACTGTAAGGGACCCTGTCGGACTCTTCCTTTAACTTTTTTGGCAAATATTCAAAACTCTTTCCCCTGCAGTCTTAAGCATTCTCTCCCTGCTATAAATAATACACTCTCAGTGACTCCATTATAAAAGCATATGGAAAACCGCTTCTAAGCTGGAGGATCGGCTGTGTCTATCAGCAGGGCCATTTTGGCAGCCTAGCGACATGACTATTTAGGCAGCTGGAGTTCAAGCTTTCAGGAATACTGAGCATGGCTGCTCTTCATAGGAAACCAGACACTTCAGAAATGGTTTCCTCTTGATTCTGGGAAAGAATGCAGTTGTTGAAAGAAACCAAACTTCCAGCACGGAAATTCAGGGAAGAACAGCCTAGATTCTGGCCAACTTGTAGGGACCTTGGCCAGCCACACAGGCGGGGGCGGATCCATTCCGCCAGAGTTATAAGCAAACCCTCTTGGCAAGCAGTCTGTTATTTGGGTTTGCTGAAGCGCTGAAGATAAGCACTACTGCCCATTGGCCTCCTGGACCTTTGTGCAGTCCCAAAATGTGGGAGCTACTGGTTACTGACTATTCCTTACAAGGGGTCTTCAGGAATTTCTGCCAGAGTTGCACCTACAGGAACCGGTCCAATTCAACAGGAAGGCATGTGTGTGCTGGCAGCATCCCACTGTGGGCTCATGTCCGTAACAAAGTGCGCAGAGATAAGGTTGGCCTGACTTGCTTGTCTGTTGCTTCTTGGGATCTCTGCAGTGTGAGCAAGCAGGGAGAAACTTTTCTCTCTGCTGGTTGTCTGTTTTGGGGAGTGGGGAAGGGCGTGGGGGGACTTGTCTCTGTAGCTGTCAGTAGCATCGGGCTAGTTTGTTGATGATCTGAAAGAGTGTGAGCAGGATTGTGTCTAAGATCTCCCAGAACATACTGCAGCTGCCATTGTTTCAACGTTTACCTCTGCCTGCCGGAGAACTCTGCTTTTGTGGGGGGGGTTCTGCGAGAGGGAGGACCTGTGCTGCGAAAGTAGCTCTAGTTACTTAACATCTTTTTGTTTGCTGATGACAGTAAACTCAAAACACAGAGTCTACTGCAGTTGCCTCCTCCTGGTCTTACTGTGTCTTAGTGTTCAAGAGCCAAGTGTTACACAGCCATCTCAGGAGGCACCAAAGACTGCTTGCTTTGGCTGGTTCTGATTGCTGATAGTAGAAGTCCCCATGCAGACAGGTTTTTTTCTCTCTTTTGCCAGTCCAGCTTGAGCTGAGTGCCACTCTTCAGGCATTCGTATGTGTTTGGACTCTCCCAGGCAGTATTGGAATGGCTGGGTGATGTTTGAGTACTTGAGTCAGCTGCTCCCCAGCCTCACAACTGTCCACTCAAAAGAGATCAAGGAAAGTTGAAAATGGGAGACGAGGGCTTTGCATCAGAACTTGTTTGTGTTTAATGAATTTTTGCCAAGTGTTTTTCCTGTCTCCATGATCAAATAGAAAAGAAATAGGCAGGTTGAAGGGAGGACAACTGCCCATGATTTCTGGNAATGGGAGACGAGGGCTTTGCATCAGAACTTGTTTGTGTTTAATGAATTTTTGCCAAGTGTTTTTCCTGTCTCCATGATCAAATAGAAAAGAAATAGGCAGGTTGAAGGGAGGACAACTTCCCATGATTTCTGGGCTTATTTTCTCCATCCTGACAGAGGTTTAGTTTGCTTAAAGTTACTTGTCTCTGTATGGATCACTTCATATTTCTCTTTCTTGATCTCACTGCTAGGGTCATTATGGCTTTTGAATTCAGTGGAACATAACCTATCTTGGAAACAATTAGGTTGCTATGAAGTTCTCCAGCCTGGCTTTTTATTTCAGTGTAGTAATTTCACACTCATCCAACCTCAACTGTCTCTAGAAAACTGCGGAGTGAGACAGTTTCCTCTATTTCAAATCAGAGTTATTTCAGAAATCTCTCCTCCCTGTTTCTGACTCCTAGTCCTGTGGCATGGGACAAATTTGGCTGTCTGTTAATGTGCCTGTTGTGCTATAGAAATGAATGCAGTCTCTCTTTCTGTGAAAGCTGAGGTTATTGGCTTTCAAACATTAATTTTGCTCTCTGAGGTTGCCTTTGTTGTTGAGCAGACACTGCACAAGTGTTACTGAATTTTCCATGTGTGTGAGTCCTCATCAGCCGTGCTTAGAGAACTGCACAATAGCAGAGTGTTCCGTTACCTGAAGCTGGGGAAAGCTTGTAATGTGTGTTTTCCTATGGAAAAGAAATAACATTTTGAAAGTGATAGCGCTCTTCTCACTTACAGAAGCCTTTCGGGCTAGCTGATTTCTCTGAAGTCCGTTCCTAGCTCATGGGTAACTTCCATGTTTTTCAGCTGGACCCACAGGTGTTGCAGGACAAAGATTGGCAACGCACAGTCATCTCAATGAATGGAGTAAGTATGGAAAACAGAAGTTAGTACTGCTTCTGCATCTCTTATGTGCTTTATTTCTTTGCTTTTCATTGCAGCAAAAAAAAAAAAGGAAAAGAAAACATTTGAAAAGTAACAGCAGTTCTCTTTTATTCAGGTTGAAGTGAAGCTGTCGGTGAAGTTCACCAGTCGGGAGTTCAGCCTGAAAAGGATGCCATCCCGGAAACAGACTGGGGTGTTTGGGGTCAAGATCGCTATTGTCACCAAGTGAGCTGATGGGTCACACTTCTTTGTGGTGTTTTTCAGAAAGACAATTAGCCAGTGGGTTGCGCCTGTCATTACCCCACTGAAGGATTTGTCAGTCCAGTCTGCTCCACTTGGGTAGTAGTGTAGAGGGCTGTCACTGCAGAAAGGAGATGCTGTACGTTTTCTGAGCTTCATTTTTTGCAGGGATAAAAATCAGCATGCACACAGGCTTTGAAACCTAGGATGTTTACTTACAGCATATCACTCTTCTGAATTCCGGAAATACCCCTTGCGCCTTTACTCTGTAATTAGCTGACTTGGTCAGAAATTTCCAGAGCCACTGAACAGTGATGCTTCCTTTCCATAATCGGAAATGTTCAAGTTCTTTGGATCCTGTTGTATTATTTTAACCCCTGATCTTTTGCCATGAATCGTTTGCCAGAAGAAACCTGTTTGTTCTGTTACGTAGTTTGGGAAGTGTGGTATTTCCTCCCTGTAGAGTTGCATTAATTGGAAAGCAATGGTGGTGTTGTGTATCCAAGGTCTGTATGGGAATCCTCTGATCACCTGTGTAAAGTTGCAGCCTCTAGGGTCGCTAGGACCCAGCCAGAAGCTGAAGTGCTTAGGGCAGCTGCAGAACAGCCAAAGCCAGGCTGAGGCACTCAGAAAACCCTCTCCAGTCTTAAAAGGAGTTTTTCGGCTCAGTCTTGATTGCCTGCTCAGACTTTCTCCCATGGTATTTTCCAGAAGAGGTTTGCACAGCAAAATGCGGTGATTTTAGCCAGCCTGGCTGTTCGGGGTAACAAGCATTGAGGGCATGAGCTGTACTGAACTCTTGTATATCTGGTTTTCTTAAGGAGAGAGAGATCGAAGGTGCCTTACATAGTGCGCCAGTGTGTAGAGGAGATAGAGCGGCGTGGAATGGAGGAGGTGGGCATCTACCGTGTCTCTGGGGTTGCAACCGATATCCAAGCTTTGAAAGCTGCCTTTGATGTCAGTAAGTAATTGTGTCTGATGTTTTTCTTTTCACTGTGAGAACCTGTGTGAGCTCCCTGTCAGGTTGCTATGCTATTTTTAATCTTGTGTTCCCCAAGAAGCATTAAGAGGTAGAGATTCTTGCACAAAGAGAATAATTTTAAACCTGGCTGCATGTTTTATTAATATTTTTCAGCTACAGGTGTAACCCAAGACATACAACGGGATGGATCCTTATACCAAATAATGCATTTGTTATTCTTCCCAGCATGAAATGATGGGTTTGCCTGCCTTGCCAAATCTTTATAAATGGCAGACGCCTTCCTCAGGGGAAGCAGCAGCAATCAGAAGCCATAATTTCTTCACTGTTGTGAAGTCTCCAAATTAATAGAAGTCCTTGAAATTGAGAATGTTTCGTGAAAGGAAGCCAGAAAAAAAGTTTTTCTGAAGTTGAATAGGAAGGGTGTTTACGAAACTGAAGTTGGGTGGTCAGGGCTCCCGAGTTCTCTTCTTAATTCTGTGTCTAGCTCGATGTGTGCAGATTGTAAAATTGAATAATTTTGACCAATCTGTGTAAAGCTTCCTTTGATCCTGAGCAGAAAAGGGTTCCTTACTGGTGCTGCATTTAAAAGAATGGCCTGTGTGTCCCGGGAGGCATCCCAGATCAGGCAGATGAACCTCCAAATTGCTGAGGTACAAAAAGTGAAATTCTGCCCTACTTCCAGCATCCACATGACGGTCCAAAGACTGCTCAAGCCACACTCCAGCTCTCTTGATGCAAGCAGTCGTGCGGCCTTTGCCAGGTGCCAAATTTACCTCCCCTGCACTTTTTCTTCACTTACTTGTGAAATTTCTTCCTCCTTGTAATTTTCTTTTCAGTCCCCCCAAGCTACCAAACACATTCATTTATGAATCTTCACTAGTGCAAGTAAGGGGGTTTCACATTTTGAAAAACAACTTTTTTCATTTATATTAAATGCTGGTTTACACTAAGCTTCATGAAGTCAGTGCTGACTCTGCTGTTTGGTCTGTCTGTTTTAGAGAAAGGAGGTGGTTTTGTTGTTCTTAATAGTAACAAAACTGAAATGTGAGCCCTGAATTGCCTGTGTACTGTAACTACACTCAGTGGGGAGTTAGTCTCAGAGTCTCTTATCCTAAGCTGTTAGAGGCAGGGAATTGGAATAACAATTGTTGTAACAACAGTTGAAATGCATATAACTGCAGTCAAGCAGGGCTTGTTCCAGGTCAGGCTGAGGTGGCTGGCACAGCATAACTAACCCTGGGTAGTGTGAGGTTCCTTCTACTTGATTTAGAGCTATAAACTGTTCGTAGGCACTTGTGCAGCACTTTTCAGTTGTCAGAAGGTAGCTCATTTAATACGGAGAAATGTAAACAGGAAAACTGTCAGCTATTTGGGCAAAGACAAAGGATAAACAAAGAGAGCCGAAGCAAGAGAAAGAATGAATGCAAGGCCAGCAGCTTCTTCACCCGGCTTCCCCTCTTCCCTCTTTCAGATAACAAAGATGTGTCACTGATGATGAGTGAGATGGATGTCAATGCCATTGCAGGCACCTTGAAACTGTACTTCCGGGAGCTGCCTGAACCGCTCTTTACAGATGAACTGTACCCCAACTTTGCTGAGGGCATTGGTAGGTAGTAGCAGAAATAACCATTGACAACCAGCTCTGTGTTAAAGACACTGTTCTGTAGGAAGCTGCTCCTGAAGCAATACAAAAACTGTATTTATAAAGTTGGACAGAAGCCTGGAACAAGCTGTTAGGGAAGTTAGATGGAGCTCAGAAATGAGCATTGGAATGACATCTTCTTCCTATGACCTCGAATATGGGCAATAGCCATGCCTTTTCGTAAGTCGAAAATGTCCGGGTTTCTGAAGGATAGGTTAAGAATAGAACGTCAGCCTACTTATTGAGGCTGCGCTTGCTGTTTGCCCCATTCAGTCTTCCAGGGAAGCCCTCTTTGGGGTAGGGGGATATAGCTTGTCTTATCTTGATGCAGGGGAAAACCATCATAATGGTTGAAAGTTTGAGAGCACTTGAACTGCTTGAGAGAAAAGGTAAGGAGAAGGGATCCTGTGGGGTGTTGCTGTGGGACTCTGACCTTCCAACCTATGATATAATTACAGTCCATTCAGGACCATCCATATTTGTTGGTTTCAGAAGTTACACAGTCAGTCAAACTCTCATTCACTGCCTATGGTGACATTTTGTTATTTTCTGTCTTGTAGCACTTTCAGATCCTGTTGCAAAGGAAAGCTGTATGTTGAATCTATTGCTATCGCTTCCAGAACCCAACCTTGTGACATTCCTTTTCCTTTTGGACCATTTAAAAAGGTAATATGTGGACCTTTTAATGTGTAAAGCATAATTGTTTTGAAAATAGGAGCCTTTTCCTTGAATTTGTGCAGAATCACACAAATGAAGAAGCAATTGCTGATTTGCTGTGAATGCTCATCAGATAACTATTGTCTCATACTCAGTGAGGCACTAAATCCTGAATTCCATTCCCACTCATACTAAAAGGTTTAGAACTGAAGGAAAGGGGTAACAAAAGTCTTAGGGCATATCTAGTGCAAATGTAAATTCCTGCTGCAAAACCTCTGCAACACTGCACCTGCATCTGTATCGAGAAAGGTGTTAGTATAAATCATGAAGTTTTGGTAATGTTTAAGGACTTGTGAGCCCTGTCTCAAAAGGTGTCTGCAATCTAACGTGTTCTACGTTTAAAAATTCCAGCTTTGCACTTCTGCTCACTGGAGTTGTCAGTTCCTTGCTTAGACTAGTCTTCCTTATCTTGTCTGTATCTTTGTAATATGGTTGTAACTGTGAAAAAGTATTTCTATGTGTTTGATATTAATGCAATAAGCTTGGTTAATACATGCACGATGTGATAATTTACATAGGTATTTTGTACATACCAGAGACTGTCACTAGAGAGGTGAAAGATAATTTTGTGTCTGAGGTTCTGGATTAAAATCCAGAAAATTTGAGTTTTACTCGTGTTTCTGCTGCAGACTTTTCTGTCCTTGGGTAAATTTTTTAACTTTTGTGTCTCAGTTTCTCATTTGTGAAACTGGGATGAAAGACATTACTTTATTCCTGTTCTGCTTCTGTCTGTCCAGACAGTAAGCAGCAGTCCCTTTGCCAAGTTTAAGCTGTGTCTGTAGAGTGTCTGGAGCCTGTGGTTGTGTCAGACCAAGGTATAAAAAGTATAAAAAGTTCTGTTAGGCACATATGGAGAGAGTAGTTGATTGAATGTATCCAAACCTTTTTACAAAAGGAATAAATACAGTTTCTTACTTAAGGACACTTCCAAACTCAGATATTTATTAAGATCTGCCTTGTCCATTGTTTCTTCTCCCAGGGTTGCTGAGAGGGAAAGCATTAACAAGATGTCCCTGCATAATCTTGCAACTGTCTTTGGACCAACGCTGCTCAGACCTTCAGAGAAGGACAGCAAAATCCCTGCTAACCCAACCCAGCCTATCACAATGACTGATAGTTGGTCACTAGAAGTCATGTCCCAGGTAAAATCTGAAACGTGCTGTTGAATCTTGTGAAGACAATACATGCGAAACTGCAGTCCTCTTGTTAAGGCCTGGTTCAGCCATCCTTCTGTGTTTTCATGACAGTTTGTTTTTGAGAAACATAAACAACTTTCACCCTTACACAGACCTTTTAGACTGTTTGCAAAACTGTGTTTCTTCAGGCAGTTCAGTTTGCATGTGTACTAATACTGCTTTTCATGAAAAAATGTCAGTGTGCACGCAACCCTGCATGTTTCGTGTTTGTGCGCAGTAAGATTGTTTTTTTGAGGGCTGTCTCACAGTGCCATATTGCTAGCCTGGTGTAAAAGGACCATCAGTGTTTTTCTGTGAGGCTCCTCAACACTTAAGCCACCTTCACTGCACAACAAAATTCTCTGCTGAATTCAGATTTCTTTGGCCACTGCTGCCTTTTTGAAGGCAATACAGAGAATTCAAACATAGAAGCTGTGTTAGCTGGTCAGGCTGTTTTGTACTTACTTGACTGAGTAATGGCAAATTATAGACATGATTTTTTCAGTGCAGTGGAACACCAACACCATTTTTATACCCTGGAAATTGAAAAGAGTGTCTCTGAAGCACTGCAAGTTTTAATATTCCTGCTATTATACACTGTATGAAAACAAATACCTAACTGCAAGATGTTCCTGTGGAGAGAGCTGTAGGCACGTCTGCCAACTCTCAAATATCCAGGATGAGAATGAATTAACAGAGCTTTATTATTACCTCTTTCTCTTTGCAGGTTCAAGTTCTTCTGTACTTCCTGCAGTTAGAGACTATCCCTACCCCAGACAGCAAGAGGCAAAGCATTCTCTTTTCCACAGAGGTGTAGGCATCTGTGATACCAACAGGACACAAAGAACTGCTCTTGGCATAAATCTGCCACACCTGAGAAAAAGAAGACTAGTGTTTCTTCAGACATTACTGGCCTGTTCCTGTCCTGGGGAATTATGGCCCTCAGTGCTTCTGCTGTTTGTTAACCAGAGATGAGCTGAAGAGAAAGGAGAAAAATCTCTGCTTTTGATTGGTAGGACCAGAACTGAACTGGAGATGGAGCTGTGCAGAATCTCCACTAGAAGGAGCAACAGACACTTGAACAAATGCACCACAGAGTGGCTGTTATTCTTGGCAGTGTGACAGAAGGTATTCCTCATTTTATGGATTTAATTTATCTTAAAGAAACTTCAAGATTTCTACTGGACCACTTGATAGGATACACCTTTTTTGGGTGAGGGGGAGTTAAAGGATATATCACAACCATGTCTTTAATAACTGCTGTTTTTAAAGTACTGTTCTAGGCCACAAAAATAGCATTGCTTTGTGAGAGGAGAGGAGAAGGAAAGGGTCTGGGATCAAAGATTCCCTCCTTAGAAATTCAAGTCTTGATTTGAACAGGGTTCTAAAGAAATGAAACAGTTTTGCATACAACTAGAACTGTTGGTTTGTTTAGGGTTTGCTTTTGGTTCAGTTTTGGGGGGGGTTTGTGGTTTTGGGTTGTTTTTTGGTCTCACCCACCCCTTCCCTTACAAATGTTTATACAACGCTAGGGAAGGAGATGCCCTGCTCTTGCCTATGTTGCGCTCTGATAGGTTTTCTTTGGGTTAAGGGAGCCAGACCCAGTAAATAAATACAGCAAATTAAAGAGAGACAGGGAGGATTAGAGTCAGTGATTCTGTTGTTTGTCTGCATATAAAGGCAGGGTCAATATTTTCCAGACATGATTGCTAAATTCCTCAGACCCCACCAAACTTAATGAAAATTAATTGGGAAGACTCTCCATTCCCAAAGAAAAGATGTTGTCACTGCAAAATTGAAGCATTTGTGGACAAAANGATTCTGTTGTTTGTCTGCATATAAAGGCAGGGTCAATATTTTCCAGACATGATTGCTAAATTCCTCAGACCCCACCAAACTTAATGAAAATTAATTGGGAAGACTCTCCATTCCCAAAGAAAAGATTTTGTCACTGCAAAATTGAAGCATTTGTGGAAAAAAAAAAAAAAAATCAATGGCTATCAGCTTGGCTAGCTGCTTACTCCAGACTTTTTAACAGGACATCATTTTTGATACTTGAATTTTTGGAGGCTTTGTACATTGCTTCTACAAGAGTCTTTTTCTGACAGATAAAAATACTTTGATAAAATGTGTCAGAATGTACTTTATGGACAATCTAGCAAGTAGCATGCATTGTGTGTTCTCCAGAAATTCCAGCCCTGTTTTAAATAAGAACAGTGAAGAAATTTCTGTGGAACTACATACAGCAGTACTAAAGGCCTTGCCAAATACCAGCTTCATGTTTCCCGGCCTAAATCGGTTAAAGCCACAGGGGTTACATAGGTGTAAAGGGCAGCAGGATTTGTCTAGGGAATTGAAAGCATAGTCTAACTGCTGGTATGCAGAGCAAAGTGTTCTGGCTATGAAGCAGTTGTGCCAAACATCTTGGGGGGAGTGGGAGCGATTCCATTTTCATAAACTCCTCCAGCCCCTTTTACTTCCTACCCAGTTATGCAGCATCCATTTAGTGGTATCCATCCATCATCATCCTGGCGAGAAGAGAAGTACAGCACAAAGACAAGGGAAGGAATTGGCATGGGACGGGGAGGGAGGGACAGCTTTTGAAAGACTGGTAGAGTTAGGTTGTCAGCATCATTTGAGGGGAAAAACGACAAAGAAAGCTACCCCTGTTATGCTGAATTTCACATTTTATGATGGGTGACCTGCAACCTCTTAATTAAAAAAAACCCAAAAAAGAAAAAACCACAAAAGAGTCTTTCAAACAAATGGAAAGAAAAAAACTTAAAGGGAAATTATTTTGTAGTCACTGTAATTCTGACTGCTGCATAATATTAGAAATTATTGTACTGTGAAGTTGCAGATTCAAAAAGGAACCAATATAAATTTCAGTTTTGTGAGTATATCAATATTTTGCATGCTTTGTAAGGATTCTTATAGGAATTTAATATTGCTTAGTATCCCTCCCTCCTTAGGTCTGGGAGCAAACCTCTTTGTAATGTAATGTACAACTAGAAATTCCTTCTCTCTTGTATGTATTTCCACTACATTCCAACTTCTGAACCCGTAAAACAGAAAAAGTGTTTATAGTAGAAGGTGCTTTTTTGGGGGAGGGAGGGAATGAAGGCAAGGAAACTTGAAGGCTTAAGATTTTGATTTTTTTTATTATATTTTTTGCCTTTTTGAAGGTAAAAGTTAGTCACAATCCTGACAAACATTGACTTAAGAGAAGTCACCCAGACCAGTAAACCACACTCTATGGTTGTGTTTTTATGTATTTGTTCTGGTTTTTACATAGCGATTCTATAGCAATCTTTTTACTGCAAGCTGCACACCTACCCATTCCAAGCTGCTGTTTGATACATCTAAGGCAGTAGCACTGCTGATGACTTCATTTGAAAGGAAAAAAACGTGACCGAACCACACCAGGTGGTTGGGTGATGGCCGTTTCCTTCTGGCGTTTGGAATCTGTGGCTGCTCTTTGCAGTGTTGAAACTGGAAAGCAATACCATAATGACTGTGCCAATTTACTTTTGCCCAACTTTTTTATTTTTATTTATATAGGAAGTTAATTTTAATATTAAATTACTGATCTATAGTATGTAACCATGAGAAAATTGCTTTTGCTTTGGTTACTGTTACAGGTTGTTGCTTTTAGTCTCTCATTACAATGCTCAGTTCTAATGTAACATTATCTAACATGCAGGCATGTGGATCAGGGAAAAAAAAGTTAATTTAACTTAACCCGTTAATTATTTCTGTTAAGTATGAATATGTTTTCCCCAAAGCTGGTAATTTTGGGCTGGAAATGATAGCGCATCTTATTGCTGATGATGAAATCATGGACTGATTTGAAATATGAGAACTGACTTCTTGAATTTCCTTTAATTTTGCAACTAAGTTTTTTCAAATAGTCTTATGTTTTCAGAAATTAAGTATTTCCAAAAGGCTGTTATGTTCTTTTCCCAGGGATGTTGGTTTGGGGGGTTTTGTTTGTTTTTTTTTTTACTTTGTTATGTTTTAAGTAAGCCTTATCATACCTAAACAAAAAGGGAATTGCAAACCTTGGCTTTAGAGAAGGCCTTCTGATTTCTGCTCTTACATATTCCCTTGCGAGTTGTGTCAGAAAACCAAACTCTTCCATTTTCTGTATCAAAAAGGTACAAGATAAACAACATAAGAGCAAACTAGCAAAAAATGACCCTTTACATGTGCACTGGGGGTTTATGTTCTTTCAGCTTCAGTGTATTGGAGAGACCTTTCTAAAAATGTAGCTTTCTAACAGGAACCTGAAATGTTAAAACTTTCAACTGAAGACATTCATGTGATTAGGACAGTCTGCTTATCTCCGGTTTAAGGAGAGAAAGAAGCATCACTTTCCTGGCATTTAGAAACTATTTTTAAATTCTCATGGATTTTTTTTTTAACACTGAATAGCTTTTCAAGTAAAATTTTAAAAAGCTAAGTAAAGCCAAACTATGGGAAAAGTTTTCAGAGACAGACAAGAAATAACAGTTACTAGATCAGCTTCAGCTTTGTGTCTGTGTGTGCTTTGTACGGGAAGGGAACGTCTGAAACCAAATTGAAACACATTCATTAAAATGCTGCTGGTGGTCTTTATTCTTGCACAATTCTAACAAATTGAGGGAGTAGCTAAGCTATTTCAGGCTGTATTTTAATGCTGCTATTTTTCAGTGTATCAGCTAAGGGCAAAATACAGCAGTGTGTTGACTATATTTGCTGATGCCCACTGCCTGCCTGGGTCCTGACCTTGAGTTGCTAACACAAGGCAATCAGCATGCACCGTATGAAGCAGAACTGCAACTTTTTTTCTTGGCCACAAGGTGGTGGAACCACAGAATATGTTTGTGGGAGATGCAGTTTATTCATTTTACCTCTTTAAAAGTCTGTTTTACGGTTGTTTCTTACGTTTCTATGAGTTTATTTAAACAAATGTACTGTTCTTTAAAGCATACATGGAGCTCCAAATTTGTTTGTTGCCCTTGTAACACTGGAAGGCATCACAATGTGTTCATTTATCTTAACGTGCCATTCTTTCAAGTATGTATAAAATGTAAATTGACCAACATGGCTTTTAAAAATGTTTAAACTCTGATGGCAAAAAACCGACTCTCTCTCATTCCTCACTGGTTAATCCCTTTGTTTCAGTGCTTGGTCATCTACTGGGAAACATTATCATATGCGGCATTTTTATTATGGAAATTTTAGTAAGAAATGGGAAATGGTTTAAGAAAAACCCCTACCCTTTCTCTTCTTACTTTAATTCAAGAAGACGGGGATCTGTGACATAGTAGACCAATAGATTCATGCTAGATTTAAGGGATTTGCTTCTGTTCCTTGAAGAAGAAAAATCTGAAAGAGCAATTCCTAAGTAGATACGATCAAATTCTTGGTGTAGTCAGTCAGTCACTTCTTTATTCCCTCTTAAATTTGTAGTTGAGGTATGTTTTTCCTTGTAGATTTTGCTAACATTGTCATAGTACTGTTATCGGAAAAACAAGTCTAATGCCATTTGCTGCCTTTTAACACAGGGTACGTGCAACTAAGCTACTGGAGCCTTTGATTGGTATTAGCAATTCTCCATTCTGAACTAGAATGAAATGAATGTTCACGTGTGCTCTATGAAATTTTTCATTGAATAGAATTAAATACATGGATTGCCCTTACAACGCAGTGGAGCTCTAAAGGAAGCACTTAGAGTGGGTGATTATTCCTTAACAAGGTTTTAGGGAAGAAAAGAAACACAAATGGAAAAGAGAAGGATAATTAGGAATCACTCGCATCACATGGTCTGGAACTCAGAAGTTCTCATTTCGCATTACAGAAGGTGGCTCGTGTCCTTGATAACCGTGAGCAAAGACCATCTGGCTAGTAAATAACCACTGATACAGGAACACCACACATTTAGCTACTGTAGTCTCCCAGTTCTGATGTGCTGCACCCCCCCCTTTCTTGCTACTGAAAATTCACAGTTCAGCGCTAAGAAAGCAAAGTGTATCACTTGCTCTCTGTGTTCCCCCCACCCCCCGGCTGGTGGCAATGGATAGGGAGGGGCAATAGAGTGTGTGTATTACCGTAGGTGAAACACCACCGCAAAGAAGGAAAAAGCTAATAGAACCAGGAAGTTAGACTCTCACTTAAGCTAAAAGTCTGTTTCTGGGCTGCAAGGATAAAATGCCACCACGTGCTATAATAATGAAATGGTTGAAATGGTAAGACCAGAGCAAACCTGAGAGTACGTTACCGTGATTCTCCTCCTTCCATGGATATATCACTAATTTAGGCCTTCCAGGTCAAGCCAATACATAAATGCTATCACCAAACTTAGAAAATTATTACATGACCTAGTTTGCCTCCACTGTTGGCCCTCTTCGTGTTACCATCTCATAGTGGAATTGTTGGAGACTATTGTAAAAACATGCAGGTATTTTCTATGTCAGTTATTTCCTACTGTCATGTTTCACCTTGCAGTGAGAAAGACCCCTCCTTTTCCAACAGAAACTGCATCATTCTGTACTCTAGAAAGTACCACACTGGGAGGTTCAGTTTGTACCACAGCTATCCCTGGAGATAATTAAAATATTTCCAGTCTTCTGGTGCAGAATGGACGTGTTTTGAGTTAAGATTCTCTCATTTATACCTGTTCAAGCATATTTGGGTATTCATATGATTACAGAGTCCCCAAGCCTAGCAGGACTGTTTGTTCTACTGCTTTGTCTTAACTGCAGTCATGTTCAAATCCTCTTGTCAAAAGTGGTTCCTCAGAATGGAGAAAACATTTTTTTTATTTTCCACTAGAGCTTTTATTTGTGTAACTGTTGCAGTCTTTTTCCCCGGTGGTAAGATGTTCTGAGAATCCATGCCATTCTACAGATGCACCATTTCTCTGATCTGCAGAATGACGTATATGACAAGGCTGTGTTATATCCCTGTGGATGTATGGCAGGGCAGGCTTGTGTACGAAATGGCTTCTTCCGTGGGAGGAGAACACTGCAGCTTTCTGCAGATGACCCCAAGCGAGGATCACAGCAGGCAGAGCCCACCAGGGAGCGGATGGCCTCGGCCCTTAGCGGCTCACGTCTCCCCTGGCGCAGTCTGAGTGAGGCCCAGGAGACAGTTACGGGAAGACGCTCATCCAGTTCCTTCTCATTGTGCCTCCCTGAGTGATCAAATGCCAATCTCCATAGAGTAGTTCAAATCTTCTCCATTTTAGTTCCATTTTGGGAGAAACTGGGACTATGCTAACTCAAGATATTGCACAAATAGCCAGCTGAAAACTGATCCATACCAAAAAACTATTTAAAATATAGTAGGTGGTAGTGTAGAAGCTGCTGTAACGAAAGGACACTGCTTCACAACAGCCCCTTCTAATCCCTTATTTGCTGCTTCTTGCAGCCCTAAGCGAANACTGGGACTATGCTAACTCAAGATATTGCACAAATAGCCAGCTGAAAACTGATCCATACCAAAAAACTATTTAAAATATAGTAGGTGGTAGTGTAGAAGCTGCTGTAACGAAAGGACACTGCTTCACAACAGCCCCTTCTAATCCCTTATTTGCTGCTTTTTGCAGCCCTAAGCGAAATCTTGTTTTGGGCTTCACCGTTACATACCAAAACTTGCAGAAGCCACTTGGTGATGGTAATGTATTTGGAATCCTGGACAAAACTTTTACCTATACAGGGACAGACGTTTCAAGAGTTGGGCTATCGGCACTAACCAAGGCGGCAAAAAGAGGGTAAGGAATTGTTGTGTTGGATGACTGAGAAGCACCCCAAGGAAACTGAATTTAAATACTGTCTGACAGCAGGACACGGTGAAATGTTGTCCTTTCTGTGTCTGTTCAGCAAAAAAAATAAAAACAAGCCTTCTCTTGCCTGTGTAAGTTGTGTAGTTAGTTCTTATCTCTAGTATTCCAAGTGTTTATAATCCATGAAGAATTCCAAGGAAAGGAGTTAAGACTGTTTATTTAAATATAAATACAACTAAATTATATAGTTAGTGCTAAATTATCAGGTGTAGAAGACAAACAACTTGTTACTGTTTGGATAATAGGGGTTTCATCAGAGTTAATATTGTTGGCATTAACACTACCATGTTAGGGAGCCAGTTTTTGACATTTTATACTGCTGTTGCTTGTGCTTCAGTATCTCATAGTGTTCTGTTTCTGGAAAAGAAAATCGAATCCTAATAGTTTAATACTGAAAGGCGTTGAAACTACTGCTGAACATCTCTCAGTTTAGGCCCAAAGAGAGGGGGAAAAAAGGAGGGGGGAATTATAATTCTGGATTTTTTTTTAATTTTCTGAGAAGTGGTATGAAAAGGGATCCAAAAACTGTATTTGGGGGGAAAAAAAAAGTTCAAGGCGTTTGTAGCCTTTCTTTGTATACAATGTTAAATAAAATCTCCTGTATGTATGTTTGTCAGGTTCTTTTGGTCGTCTTTAACTAAAAACTGGGCCTACATTAAACTGGATGTGTGAATTGAGTTTGCTCAAAGTATGGTCCTTCAAAATAAAAGCTGTTTCATATTTTACAAGGTAAAAGCTATATCACTTAAAATCTAGGGGTTAGTACAGGGCAACTGGTGAATAAACTGAAACAACTATAACGACTACAACTAGTTTACATGGAAGTAGCAAGGCAAACCAGTCCATTTTCAGATCTGTATTATCCTTTTGTAGGAGTACTGCTTCAAAACCCAGACAGTCCCAACCTTGTAACCTTTACATTTGTGTGCAGAGCCCTTCAGCTCTAACTGCATATTTGCTAAGAAATCAGTTCTGGCCTCTAGTTCTTCAAATGTTGCATGAAATTAGCGGGTTTTGTAGGAATCAATGTGGAAACCAAATCAGTTATTTAAATCAAGTTCTCTCCATGCTTTATTTAAATAATTACATTACTAATGTAATTAAAGTACACTTATGTTTAATATAGCCCAAATTTAATACATAATATAAACTGTATAATAAAAAACCTGCTTGAAAGCTCTTTAACTGATTTTCGTTCAGTGTGGATCACAAAGATGACGTTTCAATGGCAATATCCAAAGTAGAGAAAAATGTAGGTGACTGGACAGTGTTTATAACTACACTGAAATGAGATGCAGGGCAAGAACAAAATTACATGCTTACCTCTAAATTGGGAAAAGAAGGGGAAGCTCAATGACTATTATTAATGCTTCCTACCAGCGGTGTACATGTATATTATAAAACAGTTTCAAAATAGTTTTCGGCTAGCTTCAACATGGAATTCTTCTGCACAATGGTTCTCACTCAAAAAGCATAGCTTTGTGATGCAAGCACACTGAACGGTATGTGGATGCCCCTGAGTGAGCGCAGAAGGTGTCACAGAATCACAGAACATCTCCAGTTGGAAGGGACCCATAAGGATCATCAAGTCCCAACTCCTCGCAGGGCTACCTAAAGCAAAACCATATGACTGAGTGTTGTCCAGATGCTCCTTGAACTCCAACAGGTTTGGTGTTGTCACCGCTTCCCTGGGGAGCCTGCTCCAGTGACCAACCACCCTTCCCATGAAGAACCTTTTCCTCGCATCCAGCGTGAACTTCCCCTGACACAGCTTCATGCCATTTCCTTGTGTTCTATTGCTGGGCAGCACCACTCCCTCCACTGCCCCCCTTGAGGAACCTGCAGACGGTGATGAGGGCACCCCTCAGTGCTGAGATCACCTCTCAGCCTTCTCTTCTCCAACCTGAACAGACCAAGTGACCTCAGCCACTCCTCATAAGCCTTGCCCTTAAGACATTTCACCATCTTGGTCGCCCTCCTCTGGACACGCTCTTAATAGTCTGACGTCCTTCTTACATTGAGGCACCCAAACCCGCACACAGCACTCAAGGTGGGGCTGCACCAGCGCAGTGTTGAGCAGGACAATGACCTCCCTGAACCAGCTAGCAATGCTGTGCTCAATGCACCCCAGGGCACGGTTGGTCCTTTTGGCTGCCAGGACACACTGTTGGCTCATATTCAACTTGCCGTCAACCCAAAGCCCCAGATCTCTTCCCACGGGGCTGCTCTCCAGCCTCTCGTTCCCCAGTATAACCAGAATTACTTAATCACAAGTGGAGAATCCTGCACTTGCTCTTGCTAAATTTCACATGGCTGGTCATGTCCTATTCCAGGTAGGAGCTCTACCAGGAGCTCTGCTCACACAGCCATGCTTCTATCACATCAAGCTCCTCGCTGACTACCAGGCTGGCACTTCTCAGCTGCTTCTCCTAGCTGCTTTCCCCTATTTAAAGACCGTAGGTGAGGAACACTGCCACTGGCTTGAGATGAATCACAGAGTGCAAGCTTGTGCAAATTCAGCCAGTACATATCTACAGTACATTACTTCCCTGTAGCGCAAAAGAACGAATGAAACTTAAGGCTAGAGGAGGAGAAAGAACTTATGAGTACATAATAACGATGGATGTTCCTGCAAATTGCTACACCTCAGCAGGTGTCTCTTCATTTTCCAGGCAGCCCTCCCGCTGCTGCCTGAGGCTTGATGCGGGCTGCCCTGAGGCAGCTGCTCCCCAGAAGCCCTGCAGGACACAGCTATCAGTCTGAGTCAGGATCAGCTGAACCTGCCCGACTCCTGAGAGACACTCATCTGCTCCTTGTCAGAAGCCTCCAATTATGGAGATTCTGTAATCCACTTGGGCAATCTAATCCAGAACATAACCACAATGAGAAAGTTTTCCTAGCAGACAGCTGAGCCACTCTTGCACACATTACAGGATATAATGCTGCAATATTATGCAGTTTTTTCAGTGGCTTTTTAAGTTCCTGAACTAGGATACTAGCCATAAGCAGTTAGCTAGCAGCTTTATTAATTCACTGAGCTGAACGAACCACATTGTTTCCTGCTAGAAAACAGAAAGCAGAGCCCTTTGTGGGCTACCATGAGAAATACGTTGTACAAAACAAATGTCGACATTTTTACATCGGTAATACAGAAGTAATCTTGCTGATTGTCACTGAAATGCCTTTTATTTTTACTGATAAATAATTTAAAAATCAATCCAAAGGCAGAAACACAGAACAACATTTTGTTGGACCCATCGTGTATCAGAAAACCTAGTGGAACATCACTGGTCATATTGTTAGAAAACAAACATCAGAAATCTTACTTAAGTATAAAGGAGCCTTCCAATGTCAAACAAGTACACCGCGTCTGTGCAGCACTCTTCCGGGGGAATCCCCGCCAGTTAAGAACAGGCAAACCGACAGAGGCACGGATCGGGAAGGACATCTAAATAAAACGACTGACTTTGTAAGACACAGAAATAGGAGATTTTTCCTACAATGTAAATCGAACTATGTTGTAACATCTGGAAGCATACATCCTCACAGTTTTAAATGGAATTCTGATGAAATATAATGTCATTTACTTTGATTTACAGTATTAAAAATTAAATTTCACCCAAGATAACGACAGGACTATAAATCATACTTGCCCTCACCAATCTGCAGCCCTAAGAATTCTAGGAAGGAATGTACCCCAAGGGAGAGGCCGCAATGCAATCTTATACAGAAGCATTTCTTTTGGTAAAACAGCTGAATTGCTGTTAGGAGAGAGGCTTTAAGCCATGGTCTGAGCTAAAGAGAAATCCCGATAGGGAAACTTTCACAGGGATATGTCAAATCAGCACATTTTCTGAAGTTACTGCGTTCATCGCACTTTCCAGCCCATGCCTGTAAATCGAGACTCTGCTACACCTCCCACTAAAGCACCAACACTGTAATTTGGGTTTATTAACTGCAGTTGCTTGTCATTCATGACAAGTCATACGTCCTGCATAGCAACGAGGTACAGAACCCAGCTTGGCCCAGTCTTTTAAACGGAGCTAGAAGTCTGAAAGCTTGCGTTCACCCGCAGTCCTTGTAACCTAAGAAGACAAAGCTATTCCCTACACTCAAACTGTATTTACTTCTCGCTCCAACGAAAAGCTGTCGCTAGCCCAACGCTGTACGGCGAGGCACACGTTTAGCAGCCCCGCAGCCCCCTGCCCCCCGCCCCGGCCGGGGGGCGCCGCGGGCCTCGTGCGCGCGCAGGGCGCGGCCGTTTGGGCTCTAACGGCGACGCGAGGCCGCCGCACCTTCACCCGCGAGCTTTGCGGCGCGTTCCCTCCTCAAGGTTTCTATGAAGCTTAAAATCTACGGCTTCATTCCGGGGGGGGAAGTTCACCGTTGCTTTTACCAGGGCGAGAGCCGGGCCCTGGGCCGGGGCCCCCTCAGTGCCGGGCCGCCGCAGCCGCAGGCAGAGTCTCCGCGCCGCCTCGCCGGCGGTTTCGCGGGCGCCGCCCCCGCAGGCAGCGCTCGGGGGCCGGG